>NW_006498246.1:66886-96859 GCF_000471905.2 Amborella trichopoda
ATTTTTAGGTGGTTCTCGAAAGTTCATATTGAAAAATTCATCCCAAATAGGTCCTTTTAGATTCACAATATACTAAGGGAGCATAAGTTATATGCTCTACACTGTATTTGAAGACCAATATAGAAAATTTTACTTTGCTTATTTTCCCCCTCTATCTCGGAGGGACTCCAGAAAAGAGGGAAAATAAAGATGAAACAGTCTAATGTTGGGGATAGCTGACAACCATAATTATTTCAAAATCGAAATGGTTCACACTTATCAAGAAATCAACCTACAGAAGTCCGATGTTTCCTGACATTGAAATGTACTAGCGCACTGGAATTCGTAATTCAACAAATAAAAAAAGTCAGCTGTGACAACAACGAAATGTGGAATGTCGGAATTTATAAAAAAAAAAAACACAAAGAAAAAGACTGCCATAAAATTGAGGAAATTTTAGACTATGTGATAATTCCACCAATTATTTTGCATTTTGTACGTAACTTTTCTTATTATTGTTTCATCAACTTTTGGAACGCCAGTAGCATTGTGAACACTTGAGCCGAAGAATTTAGTAGTTTCTTTTAGAGTTAATTACCCGAGAAAATATTTGATAATATTGTATGCTTCCTATATGCCTGGAAATTAAAACAAAAGTTGGTCAACACGACTTTTTATTTTTGGACAAAATTTTCCTTCTGTCCAAGGATGTGATCCTCAAACCTCTTTTTAATTTTATTTTACTTTTGTTTTGTATTTATTAGAGCAGTGTCCGACATTTAAGAGGCATTGCCCAGCAGTTTGAGGATGGGAACCTCAGACCACTCTCTGGACTAAGAAAAAACGTGCTAATGCGATCCGAGGTCTTCATACTCCGACAACTTATTCTTTGTATTTTGTAAAGAATAAGTGGTTTGAGGATGGCAACCTTAAACCACCTTGGCACTGGATTACTTAGTCTAGAGTAAGCAGTCCGAGGGTGGGAACCTCAGACCACCCTAGCACCTTTCTTTTCTTAGTCCAGAGAACAGTTTGAGGTCCTCATCCTTAGATCGCTTATTCTAGTATTTCTAGAAACAATAAGACGTCCAAGAATGTGAACCTCTAACCGCTCTATGGACTAAGAAAAATAAGTCTTAGGGAGGTTCGAGGTTCTTTTTCTTGGACCACTTGTTTTTTTACAAAATTACAAGAACAAGCATTTTTTTGCAAGGAGAAAGCAGTCTAAGGATGACATCCTTGGACCGCGACATAATTTTTTCAAAAGAAAAAAAAAATGATCGCATTGATCGACTTTAGTTGTACTTTTTGAGTATATAGGGAGCATACCTTATTTTCAGATATTTTTTTTATAAGTAATTAACTCTTTCTTTTAAGAGTGAAAAACTTCATTTCATGCATATATCACGTCTCGTGTAGTCGCACGTTTGAATTTGCTTCCTTGAGAGCTATTTAAGTTATGTTTTCAAGTGGAAGATAAGGATCACTGAAAGGGTGTGGTTTCGACTTGTACAATCCAATTAAGGCATACCACCAAATTTTTTCATAACATATAATTTTGTTTTAAAGAATTATTACGATTATCTCAAAATCTATTATTGTATCTAATTATAAAATTTTGAACTTTAAAAAAGGTTAAAATCAAGCAAATCTATAAACATATAGAAATTTTTAGAATGGACAGTCCAAATGTTTTTTTGAAAAAATTACAAAAATACCCCAAGACTACACTTTCTAGGCAACTTACACCCAACCTAACTTTTTCTCTCACTTTTTTTCGCAAAATACATTTTCTATGCAAATACCCCCAACCAAAAAAGAAATCAAAAAAATACCTAAACTACCCTCCCTTACGTTTACCTTACCCAGGCCTCTCTCCTCTATCCCACAAAAATAGGACTCCGGTACTGTTAAGTTGCGGTCGGGCAATAGAATACTCTCTAAAGGGCAGTTTGACAATAGATGTTTGCGGTCTGGCAGTTGTAAAGGGTGGTCCGACCGTAGATGTTACTGGATTCCGGTGCTCCGGCATTATGTAAAATGCGGTCCGACAGTTTCGGTCTGGTAATGGTCTTAAGCCGGTCCAGCACTTGAATTTTTGTAAAGGACGGGCTGGCAATGCGATGGTGTGCTCCGGCAATGTGCTACTGGGTCCAAAAGTTAACGTCAAATCTGGCATAGAAAAGAACTTTTTTTCTTCAGGGTATTTGCATATAAAGTTTGTTTTGGGGATAAAAGTGATGAAAAAGGTTAGGTTGGGCGTAAGTTGCATAGAAAGTGTGATCCTGAATGTTTTTTTTGTAAGTTTCCATTTATTGTTTTTCATATTTATACATCTTGAAGTCAAGATGATCAATTAGAGATTTTTTCTACATTGAAAGAACCCTTTCCGATGGATTTTTGAAGTGCATCTTTACTTCTAAGGTGGAAACCTTATATAACCTTTTTTGATATTTAAATATGACTACCCAAAAAAGAAAGACGTTGTACCCAATCTTGAGAAATTTTGTTTTCTACCGGCATACTAAGTACATTTAAAATTTAGAAAGGTTTATATATATAGAAGCAAGGTTCGCATCGAAATCTTTTTTTTTTTTTTCAGCGCACGTAACTTTTATTCAATAATAAACTCAATTACAATGATAAGGATGAAAGAAACAGTCGGCATGAATCCCATCTTTAACAAGAAGATCAACTCTCTCATTAGCCTCCCTGTAAACATAGTTGAAGGCGACCACCTGATTTTTGCATAAGTCCGCAACGAAAACTTTCTTAAACTCCCTAGAGACTTACTCTTCCCCAAACACCAGTTTACAAACTTCAGAGAATCCCCTTCCACCTCCCATCCCACACACAGAAATTGTTCCTTCATGAATTTAATTCTTTGTAAAACCGATAAAAACTTAACGGTATTGGTTGTTATAATCCCACATGGGTTAGAATAGAAGAAAATTCCCCTGCCTAAAAAATCTGATAATACACCTCCCATCCCCACTGAAGTAAGAGGATTCTTCAATTGATCATCTTGACCTTAAGATGTATAATATAAAGAAGATAAATTATTCCAAGTCCTAAGCATAATTCATATGGTAAGAAGTTATCTAGATTTTTTATTTTAAGATTTTAAGTGTTTATAGATATGCTTAATATGTACCGTCTTTGAAATTTTAAATTTCATAATTAAGCTGGAATATGGAATTTCAAACCATCGTAAGGTTTTAAACACCAAAACTACATTCTTTTGCTAAAAATTTAAAGGTTCACCGAAGGTGCTCACCTTACATATACCGCACCCTACATATACCTCACCCATAAAATTTACTTCACCATGTAGATAGTTCTGCCAGCAGTCATGTAGATCGTTCTGCCAGCCGTTTTTAGTTTTCCTATATTGTCCCTACTATGTAAAGTGTTTATGGTTTAGGATTTAGGATATTTCTATATTACACAAACCCTATTTTGAAAAGTGTCTCAGGGTTTACGATTTAGGGTTTCGGGGTTTGGGGTTCAAGGTCTAGGGTTTCAGGGTTTAGGTATTAGGGTTTAGAAACTAGATGGAGAAAATAAATAATCAAAGCGGTCTGACTTTTTGTGTAATTTTTTATCAAAACTGACCCATTATGTATTTTATTATATTATTTGTGTCCGTATGTAAATTACTCTAATTATTTACTTGGGTGTTATTAAAATCGAATAACCGGAGGAAATGCTCCCTCGGAGCTCAAAATCTTTAGGGCACGTTTGATTGTTGATGATCCTCTTGCACAAATTGGTAGGGGTGGCTTCCAAACCTAATATTTTTTGTGACGTTGTTTACGGAAGCTGTTGGAACCTGTGAGTTGTGAATTACAGCTTCCAGTGGAGCCAAGAAATGTGGGCGTCTAATTTGGAGGATCTTGGATATTCGATCCCTCACTTCCGAAAAATTTCAGCAAACAAACACCCCCCTTGGTCCCCCGGGAGCGACTACTCATTTCCGCCAGTCGATGGCAGAGCATATTAGAGTGTAGAGAGAGAAGATGATAGAAATAGAACCCCATTTTCGATTCACGGGAGTGAATTGTCTCCTTTATATAATAATTGAATCAGAGCTCTTTTGCCTCTTCATTTCTCTTTCATAGCATTCCAGTAGAGAGAGAAAGAGTGTGAGAGAGAGAGAGAGAGAGTAATCTTTTCCCAAAGAACAGGGTCCTTGTTTCTGTTGGACATTCTAGAGAGAGAGAAAGAGCGATTTTCTTCCCAAGGAGATAACCGAAACACAGAATTCCCACATTTGGCTGGAAATTACAGAGAGAGAGAGAGCGAGAGAGTGGCGTTCTTGGGCAAGGAAAGAAGTGGCAGTGGTCTTCCACATTGAGATCTCTGTTGAAATATGTAGAGAGAGAAAGTGAAACAGACTTGCCTTCTTGCTCTTGGCATAAAGAATCGTTTCACCATCTGGGGTTCTTCGCTAGGGGATTCTTTGGACGACGGGAGTTTGGATCGTCCTTTCTTGGAGATCTCTAGAGGAAGCACATCCCCTCTAGTTCTTAGCTCGCCCAAACCACAGAACACTGATTACTGAGCCATTGCAATACATTTCAGCTTCTTGATTTCCACCTCTGCTGATTTTAGTGATTAATTTCTCGCCCCCTGGTTAATCTCTCACCCCCAACCACAGGCCAGCTTTAAGCCTGAAGAAGAGGGACAAAAATTCCGTGTTCTTGAGGTTTCCTCTTCTTAGAAATTCTAGAGAGAGAAAGTGACAGAGAAATACAGGCATCTGAGAGAGAATGGCTTCCGAGCAAGCCAGTAGCAGCAATACAAATGAGGGGGGAGAAGGAGTGGGAACGAGTGAAATTACAGAGGTAGAGAGCGAAACTGAAAACAACAACAACCATGAGAGCTGGACACTGATACCCGTGAATTTGGAGTGGATGGGAGCGAAAGAGATGGCGGACGGTAAGTTCACGGCGGTTGTGTACAATGAAAACACCCCTTCATTACAAGAGAAACTCGTGCTAAAGACCTTCCATACCAGAGAGGAGGCAGCACGTGCACAAGAAGAGTCTATCGGGAAGCATCCGAATGCTTACGAACATGCGTTGATGGTGAACCTCATGTGGCGTATGGAAGAAGAGGGAGCGGATGAAGCAGGCATTAGCAGCACGACACAGGAGAGGGAAGAAGGAGAGGGAAGGGGTGAAATTACAGAGGTAGTGAGAGAAACTGGAAACAATAGGAAGGAGAAGAGATGGAAACAGTTGCCGAATAACTGGAATTGGTTGGACGTGAAGGAGACAGCGGATGGAAAGTTTGCGACCGCTGTTGCTGTTGAAACCAGCCATTCAAAACTGACGCTTGTAAGAAAGAGTTTCGATACCCGAGAGCAGGCGGTACGCGCACATGAAGGGTCTTACAGCAGGCATGGAACAGATTTTGATGATGCCTTGATCATCGACCGGCAGTGCGTGTGGGTGGATGAGAGAGAAAAGAAGGGCCTGTTTCAGGGGTTCAAAGATAGCTTCAAGAAGATGATGGTATGCGTGCATAAACCCCTATATTTCATTTTCTTGTTTCTTTTGTTTGTTCCTTTTCTTTGCTTCTCTCTCTCTCTCTCTCCTTTGATCTTCTAGTTCGCTCTGGTTCCATGTTCTTTATCCTCTCTCTCTGGTTATTTGATTGTTCTTACTTCTTTGAATCAATTTCTTTTTTAAGGTTTCTCTCTCTCTCTAGTTGTTTGATTGTTCTTACTTCTTTGAATCAATTTCTTTTTTAAGGTTTGCGAGTCTAAGAAGTATAAGGAGAAGCAGGATTGAGGAAAGAGAAAAACAAGACAGAAATGTGGAAGCTCTAGAAGAGAAATGATAATCCAGAACCATGCTTGTTATATTGTCCGAGATTTTTCTGTCGTCAATCTACTTTGCTTCTCTCATTCATATGAAAGTAACTCTTACTTGTTTTTTTTTTTTTCTTTTTAATTTTCAAAGCATCGATTTCATCAGCAATGTACATGAATGTATGTGAATGCCATTCTTTCAACAAAGGTCACCACAATCATCATCTTAATTGTATTTGAAGGTGTGATCTGTAATCGTTGCAGGCATTTGTATCAGATCTCAATAAGGGAATTTTCATTAAAATGCCGGTGATTGCTTCATATTCCCTTTTTTCCCTTCATCTGTATGTGTGATGGCACTTTTTTCCTTATTGATTCAATGTGTGTGTGTATATAATACATGTTGATGTTGTTTGGGATATTGGTCTTGGGTCGATGAGGCCTTCTAGATTGATGAGCTAATCTGTAGAATGTTGAGGGACATTTTAAGGTAATGTTTTCATTTTTTCCATTTTTAATTCAGGTTTGAAAGTGCACCATGCAAAATGCATATAACACAAGAACAATGTGTGTGTTTTGGAATGTCAAAAGCCCTACATCAAACCGCCCACAAAAAAAAAACAACTCTTTAACCGCTCAAACACTTCTATTTTATTTTATTTTCTATGGTTTTCTTATTTCTTTGTAAATGTTCAAAGAGTTGCTCAAATGCTTAATACGTTTGTGTTTTGAGCCATGATAAAGTTTGTTTTATTTTATTTTGTATTTAAAATAAGGAAAGGTCTCTATGCTTCCCTTACAGTATAGAAGTTCTATCCTCCCCCTACCATCCAGCCGTCCAATTTTGATCAAGAGAGCTACTCACCATTTGATCTTAGATCCGACGTCTCAAAATATTTTATTTTTATTTTTTATACAAATTGTATGAATATAAAATTTGGTACGTGTAATCTTTTCATTGGGACGCACCTATAAAAATTATTTAAAATAATTTTTTGATAAAATATAATGACCAAAATACCCCTTGAATTTTTCAGGGGTATTTTTGTCATTTTATGTTATTGATAGTAATGTCTTTATATTTTTCGCTAGTGAGAGTTTAATAGAGGAATGGACATCCAAAATTTGGTGTCAAAATAGTTTATAGAAAAAAAATTGAAAATCAAATAGTGTAGAGATATGACATTGTGATTGGGGCAATCTTAGCCCTCCATTCAGAATGGATGGTTGAATAAGGGGGAGGATAGAACTTCTATGCTGTTGGGGAAGCATAGAAAGTTTTCCCATTAAAATATGAGGCTAATATTTCGTTTCTTTGTCCATTGGGGGATTGGAGAGTAGGACTTTCAAATGGTATTGTATACAATGGGAACATTTATCTTAGATATATGGAGGTTACGATTACTTATAACCTTCCGATGCTAAATCTGATAGCATGGGTGTTTCATTAAGCTCGCGAAAATTTCCTTTGAAGTTTGATTTTGGTCAATGGAATAAATGCAGTTATTTAATGTCACATATAATGGTCATGATTAATTGTGACCACCTTGTAACTAAAGTAAAAATGTTGCATTGTATACTTTTCCCTTTCAAATTCTCAAATACTTAAGGCCAAGTTTGGATGTTAAAGAAAAAAAATATTCACATTGAAAAAAAATGCAATTTTTTTCCTCCTCAATTGAGAAACATTAGCGTTTTATTTTATTATGTTGGTAGACTGTTTGGATGTCTATTAAAATATGAGAAGAAAATTTATTTGACAGCGTTTGGATGCGTTGCAATAAATTCTAAATTCGTATTTTTTCTTTATTTTCTTATTACATAAAAACGTTTGACCAACCTTTATTGTTAACTTTGTTTTTCATGGGCTTGATAAACATATAATTTGGAAAAATATAAATTATTCCATGGACATAGAGAGGAGAATGAACAATTATATTTCTAATTAAGAGCGTTTTGCACCAATTTCAGAACCCATGAACGATAACCCAAGTAATTAATTATTATAATCCAAAGTATTGAAAATTTTCCACAAAAGAGAGTAATGGAAAATATGATTACAACTTTCCTATCTATGTGCCGTATTATACTCAACAATGAGCACAGTCATCCCAAAGTGCATTAACAATACGATCTCATTGTTCATCGCCATCATTTTTATCAACTTGAGGGTTTACATCATTATGTTGAATATTTGTTCCTTCAACTGATCCATGTTCAAGATCCCTATCATACTCTTCATTGAGCCAATCATCACCACCTGTCATAATTTGGATATGAATATGTTAAGTGCAAGCAACAACGACTATCTTAACTTCTGTTTCATATGGATATGTTGTAGCCACCTTCTGAAGAGATGAATGGCGAAGATTGAAGAGCTCCTTTGCATTTTTGTGGGGCCTAAAATTCCCCGACCATTAGCCTTCAAATGATATCTCACACCCCTAAATGGAGCTATGAAGCTTCGTTTGCTCGCATAATCAGCGTCGATGAGATAATATTTATCTGAATGCATATAAATGACAAAAGTTATATATATGTATTCTAAAAGTAATGGTATTTTTGTAGGAAGTGGATGAGGACTATGACATTTACTAGCAACCTTGAAATGAAATTTAAATATTCTACCGAATATAAAAATTTTTAAGATAAGGAAAATAACGGTGACATCTTGGAAACTTGAAACCAGATTTTTGTGTAGCTTTTAACACAGAAGAATCTGATGATAATCCCTTCCACCCAACAAGTACATATACAAAGTGAAGGTCAAAAGAACAAGCTGCCATTACATTTTGTGAAAAAGAGCCTTGCCTATTTTGATATGGAGCTTGCTCTTTAGCACCAATACTCAAAGGAATATGGGTACCATCTATTGCCCCATTGCAATTCTTCAAAAGCAAATCAATAAAACTTCAATTAAAATCCATCAATTGTTTCTCAAAATTATCAAAAGATACATAAATTTAAAATACATACATTGAAAAAAGGAAAATACATGCTTTTTTTGCGAAATTTTTGAGGTTTGCTACTTGAAGGTAGATAAACATAGTCAAATGATAATTTATATATTGTATTGAGAACTCTCTCAAAATGGCGACTAACGGTTTCACCTGAATGCTAGAACCGGTCTTGGACTCTGCAATTGCTTGAGCTCTTCCCCATAACATATAAGAACATTGCCAGCTGATCTTCAACCTTTATACCTCGAGTATCAATCAGAAGATGTCTACTTCAAAGAATCTGACAAAAATTTTCAAATACATTTACCTCTGAAAAAAGGACTTCATGTGATCTAGTCAAGGACTTAGTTTGCAATGGTTGCAATGGGCCACACACATTAGCATGATGTAATCCAAGTGGGCATTTTGCTCTCCATACTTTTCCTACTGAAAATGATATTTGATGTTGTTTCCATAAAGACAAGCTTCACAAATTTCACCATCATAACTAATTTTTTGTCATTCAACATTTCTTTTTTGTTCAATAATTTCCATCCATTAAAGTGAAGAAATCCATATCTCATTTGCCATAGTTGGGATTCATTTCCAACGCTTGCAGGCATGATTTTCTAAGCATGACAATTCGAAAGGGAACATCTTATTTTCAGCTATTAAAAAATTTGATATGGTCAAACCAGATTTTATTTTATTTTTAAGGAAAATTTACGTGTAGACGGGAAACAAGGTCCGTTATAACAGTTTGGCCCAAAAATGGGCCGATATTACCAAGAATGACAAAATCCTCAATTTTTTTTTTTTGACAACTTTGCCCCCAATCCGATGTTTCTAACATCGGATTGCACTTAACCCCTTCCCGCTAAAACCCTCACGATCTTGTTAAGGAATCTTTCGGTTTTTTTTTTTTTTTTTTTTTTTTTTTTTTTTTAAGCCTCGATCTAATGTTTCAAACTTCAAACCGATATTGGGGTTAAAAACCCCCAAATCTTCCCATTTTTCTCCCTCTTAGTAGATTTCATTCTGTCTCTCTCGAAAAACTTCTATCCCTTTGAAAACTTCCCTTTCTCTCTCTCGATTGCCACAACATCATCTCTCTCTCCATCGGATTGGATTGAATATCTCATCACCAGAGGATCGTTATTTCTCATATAAATCAAGCATATTTACCATCTATTTTTTATTTTTCTATTGCTTTTTTGCATGAATGTACCATATATTTTAGGGTTCTACCATTTCAATCAGTTCTTTTGTGGGTTCGGGTTCAACGATATTTTGATTTGAGAGTCCGGTTTCAAACTTAGGTCTATTAGAAGTTTCAGGTTCGGGTTCTCGAAAAACAGCCTTGTTTCTTGCCTCCTCAAAGAAGTCGGTATGTTTCTGTCTTAATCTTGCTTCAACGACCACCCATGTTTCTAGGCTGTAGAATCGATATCCCTTACCATGGTCTGGATAGCCAATGAAAATAGTCTTAACAGTTTTGGGTTGAAGTTTGGTCATATTTTGGTGCGGGATAAGAACATAGGCTGAGCAACCCCAAACTTTCAAGTGACTAAGGGAGGGAGTACGACCGGTGAATATTTTGTGAGGAGTAAGTGGAGCAGCTTTTGTGGGAGTTCGATTAAACATATAACATACCATCAATACGGCTTCTCCCCAAAAGTCTAGGGAAAGACTAGCATGCTCCATCATTCTCCTTACTATTTCAATCAAGGTCCTATTTCGTCTCTCGATAACACCATTTTGTTCGGGAGTATATGGAATGGTATACTGATGGATGATTTCATTCTCAATATATAGTTCTTTGAAAAGTTCAGATAAATATTCCCCTACCTCTATCGGTTCTAAGGACTTTGATTCTCAAGTTGGTTTAATTCTCTACCTCAACTTTATATACTTTGATTTTTTCTAGGGCTTCAGATTTTGTGTGAATAAGATATATATATATATGGCCATATCGTGAGTGATCATCTATAAAAGTAATGAAATATCTTAGTAGCTCTTTTTACCCTGGTGGTATTTTTCTTTATTAGTTTTCCTTACACATAAGACTCACACACATTCGATAAATCTCCTTTATAATTTTGAATACTACTGTCTTTTTTCAATCTTTCAATTCTTTTGAAATTAATGTATTCTAGCCTCATATTCCATAGGGTGCCATCTAATTCATTAGGGACGAGACATATGCAACGTTCTGTTTTATTTCAATAGTAAATAAGTCATCTACAAGGCGTCCGGTCATGACAACATTATTATCCTTCTTGACCACCACCTTCTCCCTAATGAAAGTAGTTGTGAATCCAACCAAAGACATCTTGGGAACCGAAACCAAGCACTTCCTCATATCAGGAGCATAAAGTACTTATTTTAGGATCAAGATGCTCTCACTCTTCAACTTCAGGTCGAAATCTCTAACTCCAAGAACATCAGTTTTCTTATTTCCTCTCATATAGATATATTGTTGTCTTGGCCCCATGGGAGTAAAAGCACGGAAGCATTCCTTGGTGTTTCTGACACCAAGAAGCTCCCTTGGGGTCCGCCAACAACGTCTCAAAGACCACACAAGCCAGTTCCTTATTGGTCCCTCCAAATCTGTTGGACTGACAATTCTTGGCTATGTCGCCCACCTTCTTGCAGATAAAACAAGTTTTGGTTTCTCTTTTTTCTCCTTTGTTACCAAAATCACTATTTTTAAAATTTCTTCTCTTTCCAAAATTAATTCAACCCTTTCCTTTCTTAGGTTTAAAAGAGGGTGAATATTTTACCATGTGTACGGCTTTCCTCGGAGTTGTATTCAGCTCATGCCTCAAGTTCCTCCTTTCTTCTTCTGCTTTGATCGTCATGATGAGCTCCTCAAGTTTTGGTGCCTTTCTTCTAGCCAAAAGTGTGGACACAAAAGTTTTCCATGAGTTTGGAAGTGAATTCATGAGATGAATCACTTGCATGGGTTCCGAAGGTCATGTCGGTATCTTCCATCTCTCTGACTAGTGCACGAAAGATGTGCACATGATCTGCAAACTTAGTACCCTCTACCATCCTAAGCTCATTATACCTCTTCATAGCCATGGTTTGTTTTATGAGAGAGCATTCAACACACTCTCTCTCTCTCAAGTTTATCAAAGATTCCAATTGCATTAGAGATTGACTCATACTCAGAAGCATATGAGTCAGTCATGGCGTTGCTTACATCTCAAGTTCCTCCTCTTCCAAGTGGCGTACTCATATTTAATTTATTTTGATGAGCAATCTCAATAGAGTATCTCATGCAAGTTTTCCTCATAAATAACATATCGAATCTTTCTTTTCCAAGAGGCATAATTGGTCACATCAAACCTTTCGGTTTTAAGAATCTCTGAGATGAAAGTACGAGCAACCATATCTTTTATTCTCAAGCAAAAATTAGAAAAAAAACTCCTAATAGCAATGAAGTAACTATGTTCTAATACCAATGAAAGAAATACCTATGTGATCTTTTACCAGGGAATAATAAATTTTTTTTTTATTTACCCCTTTTGTTTTAGTAAAAGATCGCTTACAATGGTTTTATTATAATAGCATATATTTCAAAATAAAATCAACATAACAATAAAACCAAGATGATGCCATTGAAATAGTTATGTACTATGCTTGAGAATATAAATATAAGATTGCAACAAATAAAAGAGAAGAGTGTCGGAGATTACCTCAACCGAGCTTATTACACTCCACACCGAGTCACCACCATCTGATGGCGTCGAATCGATAATCTAGCTTCAATCTCAATCAGGGAAAGCAAGTTTAAGCCAAACTAATTCTATGGAACCCATTTAGAATTTATCAGACCCAGGTCCTAACCCAAGACTTATTTTGGCATATCCCATACTACCAACTCTTAGACTATTCAAGATGAGAGAGAGACTTAGGAGGTGGCCTAGGGTTGAGGCGTGCCCCTCTAAAGATAGGCTAAGAGAGAGATCAAGAGAGAGAGGGGCTTTAGAGGGAGAAGAGAGAAAGTCTTGAGAGGGAGGAGAGAGTGGGGTGTTTCCCTTAGAGAGAGAGAGAGAAGAGAGATGTGGAGATAATAGGGGGTACAGCCCTATTTATAGTGCAAAATTGGGTTTTGGGTTTCTTAAGTGAGATTGAACATGGACCGTCGATCAAGAGTGACTTGCGGAGTGAGAGATCTGAGCCATCCATTCCATAGATGGGCCATCAACATTATGGAAAGTGCATGAACCATTATTCTCCTTTCCTAAATCATTTTTCCATCAATAGAAATTAAATCAAATTAATTTCAATAAAATATTGTGCATTCCATAAAATAGCACAAGCTTACTTACATTTTCCCTAAAATCTTTTAAAACATATCAAGTCAATATTTAATCAAATATTTCCCAACCTCAATATTTCATTTGACCTCATACCATATCTTATCAAAATGGAAACAAAATAAGAGAGAAAAAGGGGTGGGGCGTGCCACCTAGGGAAGGCATGCATGGGCCCCACCTTCTAAAACATGGCGGGCCCATGTGCACAATGGACCCCCATGAAATTTTATTTTACATTTAAAAATAATAAAAATAATTTTAGAATATTTATTTGAATATTTAAACCATTATAAATTCAATATCTTTAATTTTACATATCCAAATTTTATAAATAAAATATCCAGACATTCATAAAAATTAAAATAATAATTCTAAAATAATTTATATCATAAAAAAAATGTAATTAAATTAATTTGATGGGAAATGAATCCATATGGATTAGAAATTAAATCAACAATCATGGGGTGGTACTCTACCATCATCTGTGGACTACAGACCACACGTACTTTATCTAACTGACCCAGTATTTCCCATAACCCACAGTCCAAGCAGGGGCTTATTAGTGAGTCACCAAAGTTTGGCTGATGAGCCATGGGATCGCAATTTCAGTCTATGGATTTCAGGTCTTCCCTTAGAGACGAGTCAATGTCACCTAGACCTGATGTGACCACAGCTCCTATGGTGCATTGGGATATCTCTCGCACATGCATACGCTTCAACCTAAAAGGTGGCTTGCTTCCAAAATAGGGATATCTCTCACACATGCACACACAGTCCCTCGGCACACTCATCTGGGAATACTCCAACCTCATCAAGGGGTGACCCATTAGAATCATTATCGGTTGATATTCTATATCCAGATAATATGGGTTTTTCTCAACGGACTCGCCTAGACGGTCAAGCATAGTCTGGTATCTGCAAACACTGTTTGCATAGTATGGTCCATGAGGGACAACACTCTCACTAAGTTTGTGATCCACTATATCAAATGTTTTATTACAATCACTCATAAGGCATTTAATGGCCACACAAACTCAACAATAATTACTTATAACCATCCGATGTAAAATCTAATAACTTGGGTGTGTCACAAAGTTCAAAAAAAATTCTTTTGAACTTTAAGCTTAGTCGATGAAATAAATGTAGCCACGCAATTTTACATCTAATGATCAAGATTAATTTTGACCATCTTGTACCAAAGGTAAATAGTCTCATTATATACTTTCAAATTTATAATTTGTTCATGTAGTCAGTTAGGAGAGCAAGATAAAAAATGTTGTTTTGCTAGGTTTTGTCAAGGATTAGAGAAGTAATTCTATGTTCTAAAACCTGTAATATAACTCTCACCGGTCAAGTGGATCTCAAGTTGCGATACTCGTAGATGAAAACCACTTTAGGATTTCTCTATCTGTATTTATACTTTATTTCTAGTGCATGTATTATTATTTCATTATAGCTACTTTCTTTCAAGTCGGTTAAGAAATAGGATCCCAATATTAGACATCTTATACAAGTAGAAACCACTCAATGTTATTGAGAAGACTGGTGGATAGATTCAACCTCCTTTTTAACGGCAGGTAAGCTTTCTATGTTTCCCGTATCGCATAAAACTTCTATACTTCTCCCTATCCAACCGTTTATTCTAAATGGATGGCGTAGATGACCCTTATCATAATGTCACCCTCTATACTATTTTATTTTTATTTTTTAATATAAATTTTATTTGCTTCAAAATTTGGGCGTCCAATCCTCTCTTGAACTAGTACTTATAAAAAATATAAAAAGAAAATTCCCGGCTAAAATGCCTCGTGTTTTAGGGGTATTTTGGTCATTATATTTTATCAAAATATTTTTTTATATTTTATTTGGGTGCACCCTATTGGGATGATGGCACGTACCAAATTTCGATTTCACATAGGTAGTATGAAAAAAATTGAAAAATAAAATACTCTGAAGCGTCGAATCTATATTAAATGGTTCATAGCTCACTTGATCTAAAATGGACGGCTAGATGAAAGGGGGAGTATATATCTTTTATGCTATAGGGGAATCATAGAAACTTTTCCCTTTAACTACATGGGGTATAACTTTCTAACGTTCAATATATGTTTGACTAGATTTTTTTACCTCAAAAATCCACTCAAAAAGGTTGTTATGATCTTAAAAAATACTAGAATTGATTATCTACACCATTTTAAGTCCAAAAAAATGTGCATCTTGTAAAACATTATTTAGATTACCTCACCATAAAATATGCAAAATTATGGACCATAGCGTAATTCTGTAAATTACCCCCAGTCATATGGAAATCTTGCCAAAAAAAAAATAATTGTCCGATACCACTAGAACTACTATAGCTCTCATGCCAGAGAAAAAAAGAGAAACAAGAGCATAAACTCTCTACTATAATTCAAGAGACAGAGAAAGAACAACCATTATCCAAGAATAATTTTATCAGAGCTGCAAAAGAATAGTGCGATACCACTAAAACCACTGTAGCTCTCACACTCGACAGAGAGAAGCCAAAGGAAAGACTCTCATTTGTGATTCAAGAGAGATAGAGAGAACTGCCATTTTCTCATAATCATTTTATTAAGATTGTTTCGCATCTTTGTTTCTTTCTATTAGTACTTCAACTAAGAGAGAGAGAGAGATTGATTTTCTGCTTAAGGAAATGGCATCACTATATACATAGATACAACTATGTATCATACCACTTGTTCAGAATGGTGCTTGACCGTAGCATACCATACATACCTCACTTAAATTAGTAATTCTAAAAAGAAATGATCACATTATCTAATAGAGAAAGTTTATACAAGGTTGACACCTTAAAAATGTAGAATTAAGGTGCACTTCTAAAATCCTTCGACAAAGGTTGTTTTGATGTCGTAAAAACATCCAATTGATCATCTTGACATTGATATGTATAATTATTGAGAAGAGATTTTAGGTGTTAAAATTGTGCACCTTGCAACACATTATCTGCACTGTCCGTTTTCAAGATTTTTATGCATTTATATATGTGCTTGATATGAACTTTTATAGAGTTCAAAGTCTTATAATTAAAAATCAAAATAGATTCTCACATTATCATAAGAATTTTTTTTACCAAAATTGCATCTCATGACAAAGCTTTGAGGTGCACCCTAATTTGATTGTTTAAGGTTGCAACCTTATGCAAACCACACCCTTACATAATATCTTAACAACATTATATATTGTTGTTAATAATTGTCAAATACTTAAGTTCCTTTACACTAATGGGAATTATCGATGGAGTAGTATAGAAAGCCGAAGGTAATGTTGATGCTAAAACGCCAAACTTTTGAACCTAAAAACCATTTCAAATGAAAGGGATTAATGATTGAAGGTATTTTCATTGCAACAGCGGGAGAGACTCTTAGGGCCTGTTTGGGTACATGGATTTTAAGATATGGATTCTTAATATTTTGGATTTTGTTAAAATCCATCATTTGGATTGCTTAATGACTAGGATACTTAAAATCAGGAAAATCAAAATCATGGAAATAAGACCTACTTTTCCATGATTTCATTTTCCACACCAAAACCTGTTTTTTAGCATTTCCAAAGCCCATGGATTTCACTCAATGGCTCCCTCAACCAAACATACGAAGCATTTGGTAAGTATGAACATTTTAAAGAGAGAAAGTACCTAAATTTTTTAAAGAGAGAAATTATCTCAAAATTTTTAGAAAGAGAAACTATCTCAAATTTTAACTTTTAGAGAAAGAAAGTATGTTAAAATTTAAAGAGAGAAAGTATATTAAAATTTTAGAGAGAGAAAGTACCAATTTTTTTAACAAGATGAACCTATCTCAAAATTTTAGGGAGAGAAACTATCTCAAATTTTAATTTTTAGAGAGAGAAAGTATGTGAAAATTTTAGAGAGAGAAAGTATGTTAAAATTTTAGAGAGAAAAAGTTTGAGAAAAAGTTCCAATTTCTCTAGAAAGATTAACTTATCGCAAAATTTTAGAGAGAGAAAATATGATAAAATTTTAGAGAGCAAAAGTACCAATTTGTTTTAGAGAGATAAACTATCTCAAAATTTTAGAGAGAGAAACTATCTCAAATTTTAAGTTTTAGATATAAACTATCATATTTTAGAGAGAGAAAGTACATGCAAATTTTTACAGAGAGAAACTATCTCAATTTTCTTAGAGAGAGAAAACTATTTCAAAACTTTTAGAGAGAGAAACAATCTCATATTTTAATTTTTAAAGAGAGAAATTATATCAAATCTTAAGTTTTAGAGGAAAAAAGTATTTTAAAAATGTAGAGAGAGAAAGTATTCTTAAACTTTTAGAGAGAAATTATTATAAATTCTAGAAAGTGAAACTGCCAAAATAAATAAGATAGGGAAATATCTCGTTTTTTAGATAGAGAAACTATCTCAAATTTTGAGTTTTAGAGAAACAATCTCGAATTTGGAATTTTAGAGAGAGAAAAAATGTTGAAATTTTAAAAA
Organism: Amborella trichopoda; assembly: GCF_000471905.2. The sequence goes on from NW_006498246.1 coordinate 84,439, forward strand.
TAAAAACTATATCAATTTTTAAAGAGAGAAACTACCTAAAATATTTTAGAGATAAAAACTATCTCACAAATTTTGGTTTCTCTCTCTAAACCTTTTGGAGAGAGAAACTATCGTAAAATTTATGTTTCAGAGAGGGAAAGTATTTTAAAATTTTGGAGAGGTAAACTATATCAAATTTTAGATAGAGAAAGTACATGACTTAGAGAGAGAAACTATCTCAAAAAAATTTAGAGAGAAATTATCTCAAAATTAAAGTTTTAGAGAGAAAAAATACCCAAAATTTTAAACTTTAAAGAGAGAAAGTATATCAAATTTTAGAGAGACACTATATCAAATTTTAAAGAGAGAAACTATTTCAAAATTTTAGAGAGATAAACTATCTCAAATTTTCTATAGATACACTATCCCAAATTGAGTTTTAGAGAGAAAGTATACAAAAATTTTAGAGAGAGAAATTGTATCAAGTTTTGTTACCAAACAATGGACATGGAAGTGATTGCAAGGATCCATGAATTTTGTATAGTTTATCCAAACAAGAGATTTGATAAATCCATGACAATAATCCTTGATATTGAAAATCCATAGATTTTCTTAGATTTCAAATATCTAAGATTCCTAATTTCCTTGTATCCAAACGGGCCCTCAGAAGATATAGGACACAAGGACCTCGTGTGTTTTCTCTGTCGGGTGATAGGATTTTCAAGAGACGTGTTTGGAGGGATCGTTCGAGGTGGTGTCAGTTCTATATTCGCAAAATATCCCTTCTTCAACATCTCCAGTTCCGCAACAACTGCGATTGAACTCCACAAAACTTGTAGAGCTGATCCCCGATAAATTTTCCCTCACTTAACATACACCCTATTTGCATAGACGAATTTACAAGAAAACTTTAGACTCCACACAATCCAAATTCAAATTTGCATGCATTGCATGAGTAAGACTCATCTCTCTCTCAATCTTTGAATTGTTACCCAGGAACTCTACAAAATTTTAGTACATCATTCGAAAATTGCTCTTCACATAAACTTCCCAAAATGCCCCTTAGATTATATCAAAATATCAAAAATTAGCCTGACCGAAATCAAGATTATTTCTAACACAAAGTAGCCAAGCAGTTCAATGCTAAGCTATCTGCCATGTTGAAATCAGTCGATTCAACAATCCCCAACTCTATAATTGCCTACTCCATGTAAATGATCTTTTGCGATCCGAACACCCTCAACCTATGGTAAGTCTTTTTCTGTCACATACAAAAGTAGCCTTAGTATTTAGGGGTTTTCGACCCAATTCACATCCCAATGTTTATTAGGCTCTTATTTTTTTCAAAATTGTCTCACAGTCAACTTGAATTTTGATTTTCTTTTTTTTTTTTATAGCTTCTTTCATTAGTAGGGTAGTGCCTTAAAGCTTGGGCCATTGTTCCTTACTAACTAAAAAACAAAAAAACAAAACAAAAAAAACAAAAAACAAAATTTAGGTTGACCGAGGGGTAAATTTGAAAAAAAAAATTGGTTGACTGACTTTCTTTGTAATTTCTACCTAAAAGTGAAGCATTTTGTATTTTTGCTGAAATTTTAGGGTCCGTACGTAAATCACTCATATCATAGATATAGTTTTGGAAAGGAATATATAAAAGGAAAAAGTTTATATAAGGTTTCAACCTTAAAATATAGACTTAAAGACACATCTCAAAAATCCATTGAAAAAGGTTGTTTTAATTTTAAAACCCCGCTAATTGTTCATCTTGATTTCTAGATGTACGAATATGAAAAACAACAAAAAAAAGATCTTGAGTCCCAAAAATAGTGCATCTTGCAATACATTATCTGGACCGTCCATTTTCAAGATTTTCATACGTTTGTTATAGATTTACTTGATTTTAACCATTTTTGGAGTTTGAAATTTCATAATTAGATATGGAAATAGATTTTCAGATAATCCTTAGAATTTTTACACCAAAAATACATGTAATAAAATTTGGAGGTGCACTTTAATTGGATTGTTTAAGGTTGCAATCCTTAGGATTTTCAGATGGGAAAAGTTTATACGAGGTTGCAACCTTAAAATGTAGAATCACATATGCACTTCAAAAATCTATCGAAAATGTTGTTTTAATGTTGAAAAAACCTTCTAATCGATCATCTCGACATTGAGATGTATGAATATGAAAAAAAAAAAAAAACTGTTTTTGAGTCCCGGAAATAATGCATCTTGCAACACATTATCTAGACCGTCCATTTTCAAGATATTCATATATTTATAGATCTACTTGATTTTAACTATCTTTGAAATTTAAAATTTTCTAATTAGGTATGAAAATAGATTTTAAAATAATACTAAGAATTTTTTATGACAAAATTACATATTATGATAAAATTTTACGGTGCGCCTTGATTAGATTGTTTAAGGTTGCATTCTTCTATAAACCGTACCCTTTTTCAGATAATCCTTTAAATTTTTGCACCAAAAATACATGTTATGATAAAATTTAGAGGTACATTTTAATTGGATTGATTAAGGTTGCAACCTCGTCGAAACCACACCCTATGTAAAATTGATTGAGGATAAAAGGGGATGCACTTTATTGCGCATACGGTATATTTTCAACCTCACAAAGAGAATGGGCATGCACCACTACCACACATACATGAGAAACATTTTACAACCTCAAATCTTTCGGTTAGTAAAATAGAAAATAAAGAAATTTAAGTACGGATCGAGTTTTTTTACCATTATAACATATTGGCCCTAAAATAGGCCGTTACTAAAAACACGTAACACTGACTAAATGAATCACCTTGAGAAACATTATTTGCTTCACTTCTTCAAGCGTCATCACCATTGTCGATGCTTCCGTTATTTAAAGGGCAAGAAATCAATTTAAATACATACAAGAGTGACACAGAGAGTTAAAGGGCCATGTGTAGTGATTGGTTTCCTCCATTTCTTCATTCATGCTTCTCCTTGACCTTCGCCATCTTGAGACACTGAGAAACGAAATGGACGTCCAAAAAATGAACAATGCAGGGAAAAGAAAAATAAACAATTGAGAGGGAAAGAGCAGGGAAAAGAAAAATAAGAGAGAAAGAGAGATTGAAGGAAAAGAAAAAGAGCTATTTACGTGGACCTGGAATAAGTTTAGGAAAATACAAACTGCTTCTTTTATACTCAAAAATTACAATCAAGGTTGGTCAACACAATTTTTTTTATTATTATTTTTTTTTTTTTTTTTTTTATGCAAAATTACCTTTTGATTTGAGGATGCCATCCTTGGATATCTTTTTTTCTTTCAAAACTTAAATTGCAGTCCAAGGATGGTATTCTCGGACCACTTTTTTATTCAAAACTTAAGCCACTTTGAAAGAAAAAAAAAAAAATGGCATTCTCGAGCCACAACTTTAAGTTTTTTTAGAAAACAAGACTTAAAAGGCGGTCCAGGAATATCCCCAGGACCACATTTTTTTTTTTTCAAAAATTTAAAAGCAATCCGGTGATGGCATCCTGGGACCATTATTTAAAAAAAAAAAAAAGTTAAAGTTACAATCCGACGTTGCCATTTTCGGACCGAAACTTCAGTTTTGAAAAAAAAAAAAAAAATCCCCAAAATGCCAAAAAAATAAAGCCAAGGAGGGAAATTGAAGAAAAAACTTTGGAAGGAAATGAAAGAGAGGTTAAAGACAAAATTAAATGAAGAATTCAAGACAAATGATGATGATGATGATGGTAGTAGCAAAGGAGAGAGAGACGAACTGTAGGTGGCCATAGTAGCAGCATTACCGTGATATCTTCCTGAAGCGATCCTTCATCCTCCCAAAAACACTTCTCACTCCCCTTCGAACCTCACCATCTCCTCTCTCTCTCTCTCCCTCTCTCCTCTCCCTCTCCCCTCTTTCTCGCTCCTCTCTTTCTCTCTCAACAATTTTGATGTCCTCCCATCGAAACAAGCAGTTGGTCCGTACCGCCCATTTCAGCAGCTTGGTATGGTGTATTAAGGTGTACTTCAAATGTAGCAGCGGCCTCCACTCGTGTATCGGAAATCATGAGCACAATTCTTGAAGTGAAAGATGGGGTTGTGGGATCATACACAGGAGCCTGGAACTTGCCACTAGCAATCTCCCTCACACATGCCCATTCGACCTTCGAATTCAAAGGCCCTGCCCCTTCGGCCCATCGCACCTCTATCTTCTTCTCATCCTCGCTTTCACTCTCTCCACCCTCATTATCGACCATTGGTGCCTTGCCCCTAGCGGGGTCTCGGTTTTCGTCCATTATTTGTAAATTGAGTTCTTGGATGACAGATGTGTTCTATAAGTCTCTCTCTCTATAATCTCAATAACCAATAAAAGCAAGTAGCAATAGCACTAACACAAGCGGTTCTCTGGTTCTATTTGGCAAGAAACTGTCTCTCTCTACCATGAAGAAAAGCTAATCAAGAGGTGAAACATCTCTGGTGTTCATCTTCTGGTGCAGGAGAATAATTTCTCTCTCTTTACTTACCCCACTACCAAGAAAGAAGATAAATGTGCTTGTCAGGGTTGTAATTGCAATCAAGATTACTTTCTCTCTCTTTCACAAAAAAAAAAAACAGGAACCCAAGAGCTGAATCACTATGATATTGCTCCTTTCGCAAAGATCTATTGCTCTTTCTTCTGAGTTGGCCTGATAAGAATAAGAACAGGAGAAACAGGTCTGAGATGGTTCTTACTGCAAGGACTAGCACTTCTCTCTCATGAGGGAAACGAGGAGGTGAAATCCATCTTCTTGGAGAAAGAAACTTGCTCTTCTCTCTCTTAAGTTGCCCCTGTAAAGAGACCAAGAGGGAAAACCAGTCTCTTGCAAATAAGATTACTCGCTCTCTAGATTTACAGGTGATTTGAACATTGTGAAGGAAAGGGAGGGGACACAGAGTCTTGCTTTTGTTCGGTTACCCATAAACGGCTATTTAGTAACATAAAACTGACTTTGCATACTCAAGTTGTGCGCCGCTTCATTGTAATATAACGAAAATGAACCCGTTATTATAAAAGTAAAATGGTTTAATAGGGATACAGCCCGGTCAAAAAAAAGTAAAGACTCACCACCTCATGACTCAGTGGAAATTGTAATTACAAACTTTTACATTGGTAATCTCGGTTTTAACAATTTGTTTGTAAAAGGAAAAATTTTGTATAGAACTTAATTCATCATATTATTTTATGTTTGACTCTTCTTCTGTTTTTTTTTCAAGAGGCATAAAAAAATCTCTAAAGATTTCATCTTTTCTTATCTTCATCTTTTATTGATTTTTTATCATAAAAATTAACCCCAACAAATCTTTTTATATTATTTCAACTCAAATTTTTTGGATGGGTGGAAAGGGAAAAAAAGGGTTAAAAACGTTTTTGAGATGAAATAATATAAAAAACTTTGTTGGGACTAATTTGTATGGTCAAAAGTCAAGAAATGAAGAGGTACGATGAAATCCGTAAAGATTTCTTTATGCCACTTGAAAAAAAAAACGGAAAGAGGGTTTACCATGAAACAATATGAAGAATTTAGGGTTCTATTCCCTTGTTAAAAACAAAAAATTAAAAATTGGATTTAAGGCTTTAAAAATAGTATATATTGCAAGAAATTATATAGGCCGTCCATATCTCCCTAAAAATAATGGCTCATAGATCCGGAGCATTTGTACCATTTTTTAAATTTCAAAATTTATTGTTGGTGTTGAAAATTGATTCTAAAACTACATTAACGATTTCGGTTGTCAAAAGTGTTTTTCAGTTAAAAATTTGTCGTGCTTTATTTTGTTTTCATAGAGCTCGGACTCATAAAAGTTCATCCTAAATTAAAAAAATATCTAACTCCTACAAAAATCATTGAATTTCTTAAAAAGATAACACCCCTAAAGTTTTCCTACAATGTCATAATTAAAATTATTTCAATTTTTATTTGTTTTCTTTTAACAAATATTTTTCCATTAAAATATGACAAAAACACAGCTGCAGCTTTAATCGATATTTTGGTGATTTTCACTTCTCTAGATTATTTTTTCTTATTTGTATATGTGCCTTTGCGAGCGGTGTGCATGCCCCGAATTTCACAGCAATATGATATTTGAAATTAAAAAAAAAAATGCTCTGAGTCTTCAAAACCATATCAAATTCATAGAATTAGCTTGTAACATTATGCTTGAAGCTATTTCAACCATCCATTAAATCAGATGACTAGGAATACATGTCACATATATTTTATATGTAGGTAGCATTCCATATAAAAAAATGGGCAAATTACATAAATGTTCGTTTTTGTTTCCGTTATTATCAAAATACCAAATATTTTCCGTTATTACTGATATGTCTGTTTCTTAGACTTCATAACACTTTTATAAAAAAAAGACGAAACTACCCATTTTTTGTTTTTCAAAAACCAAAATCAAACCAATTTCAGTTTTTAAAAAACCTAAAATTTAAAATTTTCTGTTCTTGAAGAACCAGAAATTTTCAATTTTAGGTTCTTGAAGAACCAAAAAATGTTAACTCTCTCTTGTGTGTATTCTGTCTACCTTTCTGAAGTCATGGTTATCCGATAAATTCAGAAAGGAATAACTAGTTTGAGTCCCTAAATTTAGGAGAAATCTCTGAGATTAGAAGATTAGGAGAAAACTTATGGCGTATTCTCTCTCTGCCTCCCTAAAGTCATGGTCATCCAATAAAATAAGGGGGAACAACTAGTTGAGCCCCGAAATTTAGGAGAAATCTCACGGATTGTAAGATTATAATATTAGGAGAAATCTTATGTCATATTCACTCTCTACCTTGCTTGTGGAATAAGGGGAACAGCTAGTTTGAGCCCTTAAATTTAAGAGAAATCTCACGGATTATAAGATTATAATATTAGGAGAAATCTTATATCATATTCTCTCTCTACCTTGCTTGTGGAGTAAGGGGAACAGCTAGTTTGAGCCTCTAAATTTAAGAGAAATCTCACGGATTATAAGATTATAATATTAGGAGAAATCTTATGCCATATTCTCTCTTTACCTTGCTTGTGGAGTTTCCTCTCTTGTCGGGTCTTCTCTTTCTACCTCTCTGAAGTTATAGTTATTTCATAAAATCAAGGGGAACAACTAATTTGAGCCCCTATACTAGAGGAGAATAGAAAGGTGATGACCCAGCCCATGATGCCCTACCTTCAAGAATAGATCTTTCGTCAATTCAACTTCTTTGAGCTATCGGAATATCAAGACGAGGCCAAATTCCTCTTTCAATACACTGGGTGAAACTTACCCAAATACACTGGGTGAAACTTAACCAAAAAAAGACACTGGGTGAAGGGGAGAGAGAGAGTTTAAAAAAACAAAACTATTTTTACCAGTGTAATGTAGAGAGAGAGAGATAAAGAGAGAATACGAAGAGAACCCACAAGACAAAAAAAAAATTATGTTCTTAAAAATTTTCGGTTCTTCAGCAATCGAAATTGGCTTGATTTCGGTTTTTGAAAAACTAAAAATAAATAGTTTGGTCTTTTAAAAAAAATTTATTATAAAGTCCAAAAAACGGATATACTAGTAATAATGAAAAATATTCAGTATTTTTGTAATAACAAAAACTAAAACTGATATTTACGTAATTTTTGCTACATTCAAAATATCCCAATTACCATTAATGTCTATATTTTTATTTTTTATTTCATTTAGGTATCTCCTGAAAAGATATTTCAAAATCTGCAGTTCTTTATTAAGGGTGGGAGCCCTTAACAACTAGATATTTTAATAACATGACCTAAGCACACACGATTGTGATTATGGTGATTGGAAATATCTATATGGGTTCACAATTCATACGGCTTGGCCATACTAACATATTATATTTCTTTTTCACAGTGTCTTCTAAAATAGGTTCTTCTGCGGGATTTTATGGATTTTCGGCATTGCAGACTAGAGTATGGTATGGACATGTCTATGAGTTAGTATGTCCTAAGGTGTGCAAACTAATGTGGTACTTATGGCTTAAAAAGGCTTCTTTAAGGCTCATTTCTTATACTTTGAGATTCAATCCTCCTATGAAAATATCAATTCAAAAAATGGGGTGTCTACCCTATTATTTATCATCATTATTGACATACCTTTTTCCCAATAATTTGGGGTCAGCTGCATGAATCATGATTTGCTATTTTTCTCTATCAATGGTCATATCCTCAGTAAGGCCATTAGACTTAATATCTTTTCTCACTACTTTCAACCAGATCCTTTGGGGCGTATCTTTTGCTCCTTTTTAGCCTTCCACTTGAACTAACTCACACCTCCTAACAGGTATTGTACTAGGTCTGTGCTACACATTGTCAGCACACCTAAGTTCTCCTAAATGTATTCATTTCGAATTTTATCCCTTCTTGTCGTACAACTCATCTATCTCAACATCATCAGCTCACTTATACTCATCCTATGGATAAGTTGTTTCTTGACCACCCATATTTTGCCACATAAATCAAAGTTGGTCTCACAATTGTCCTAGAGAACTTACCCTTCAGCTTCATTAGCATTTGGCAATCACATAAAATTCTATTTACACATCTCCACTTCACCTACCCAGCTCTGATTATATATTCAACTTTTGTATGAATCTCTGCATTTTCTATTATTGCCTCTTATAAGATCACAATACTCAAGAATTATATGATATTCACCAAAATGAATGTAGGTCTCACGCTAGAGAGAGAAAGAGAGGATACAGCAGTTTTCCAAGACTAATTGTATCAATGTTGTTTTGCCTCTATGCCTCTCTTTCTTAGTATTTCAACAGAGAGGGGTAGAGGGAGAGAGATTATTTCCAAAAGGAACTAGATCAAAGCAGCTTTTCATTTGGGTTTCTTTGGATAAGCAGTTCTAGAGAGAGAGTGTGAGAAACAAAGATGTAGGGTTCTCGAGAACCCTTTGCTTGAGGAATCGGGAATCCCAAATATATGGATCCCACCCAAGATCATGTACATGATTAGCTGAATGTGAAGTAGATGAATACAAATATAAATCGAGTGCAAGAAATAAAGCAAACATAAAAATCACACTACAACAACATATAATTTACGTGGTTTACCCCATAAGGCTACAACTATAACCTCAGCAAGCCGAAATCCATTATCACAATGAAGATTACAGTTTTGGATTATAAGAGATATATCTCTCTCTAAACATCAGTAAATGACCAACACCAATTCTCCCTTCTAAACCCGCTCTCACGATCAAACAACACCATAAATTAACATCTTCTTTCCCACCGCAATACCCGTATCGAAAAGATAACCTCGAAAGCAACCGAGAGACTTTCTCTCTCTAAAAGTGAAAGTTTAACCAACCTAAAACCCATAGGAATACCATCTCTATCTTGGAAGTCATGCCTCTCTCTTTTGGAGACCCATCTCCACCTTAGAGATCTTTTCTCATAACCCCCAAATGGATGACCCTTAAAAAGATTGGTATTATATATTTCTTCTTGTATAGATATCAGTTTCTTGCTTCTCAAGAAAACTCATTTTCTATTGACCATAATATCTTTAACCTTTATAAAAAAAATATAAGTATAGTGATTTGGCTATCACGAAACCCAACAAAAAATACAAGAAGAGGGAGAAATAAAAAAGTAGAGAGAAAGAGCAGGGGAGGAATGAGAAACAACAAAGAAGAAAATGACACGATCAACCTCGATTGGTTAGGGGTGAGGAGAAGGGTGGTGGATGGTAATTTTGAAGTGGTTTTGTACGATGAAACCTCGCCTGAACTGATTTCGAGCTATACTAATGACTTTTGATACACAAGAGGAGGATGATATACTGAGGGCGATGAACAACAATTATGTTATGCACAAGGAAGATATCGAAGTTAAAGTAAGAGAAGATGGACAAGAGATGAAAAGTGGAAGTGAGAGAAGAAGAGGAGACGTTAACATTCAGGAATGGAATGGGGAAAGAGGTGGTTTGGAAGTTTATGAGAAGGAAAATTGTTTCATACGAATTGGACCGCAATTTTATATATGCGGTCCAGAAGTATAAAGCATCCATCTTAAAGATGGATGCAAATTTGCAGGCTATCTAAAAACAGTTGAATTTAACTGTCCAAATATTTTTTAATAGAATTATTATTTTTAATTTTTAAAATATATTTATTTTTTATATTCATGATCTTCATGTTAGAGATTATATATCTTTAAAAATCAAATCCAAAAATCTATTTCAAAAATAAATTTATGCGGGCTTGACCCGAATGCTACTCACGTCCTTCTGAGAATGTTGGTGCCTAATTCCGCATGCTAACCGTATCCTTATGAGAACGTTGTTGCCTAGTCAGATACACTCCCCTTTGTTTCGCATCTTCAAATCTTTTTTTGTTTTTTTTTATAGAAGTTATCAAATTTTTATAAAAGATATTAAAATCAAGTATTTTTTTGTTTGAGGGAAAGTTGTGCACGGTTTTAGTAATTTTACTGAAATTATTGCTCATAAATTCTCTTTTTTTAAGAGGAGGTTCTATGGCCACAATTTATTGATTTATTTATTTAATTTTACTTTTACAAACATCAGACTGCTTATAAATTCTTTTATTGGACTTTCATGGAGCGGTGAGATTTCAAAATAAATTCAGTGTTAAAATATCGTACTATATTTAAAAGTCCCACTATTCTATGATGTGGTCTGTTATTCAACTCAGCACAAAGGGTTTTTTTCCTTTTTCCAAGCATGCTAATGATTGAAACGTGATGACTGCAGCATCTCTCTCTAGATAGTTTCTTTGATATAATTTCTCTTTATTTGTCGCTTTGATTTTCCACGTTCCCTCCCTCCCTCTTTATCTTACATTTTCATCATCTTTTGTGTTCTCTCTTCAAAAAAAATCTTCTCTTTTATCATTTAATAAAAAGAGCCTCTTTCTATATTATTTGACATTTTCGTCTTCCTCTCTCTCTCTAGATTGTTTATTTGATCTACTTTATTTCGCTTTAATCATCCTCCTTTACTCTCTCCCTCCCTATCTCTTATAATTCTATATCTGAATTTTTCTTGTTCCATATTAAATTTCTCACTCTCTCTCTCTTTTTCTTTCTCTGTATTTAGGGTTATTCCGAGAGACTATATTAGTAATGAATTTAGAATTTTCTACTTCGAATTTTGGCAGAAAATGCTCACTACTATAAAAATCATATTAACTATAGCTTTATTGGAAATTTTGATAAAGGCACATATTTTAATATTTGAAGGGACTTAAAAATCCAATCATTATTCAAAAAGTCCAAGAAATCTTTTCAAATTTAAAATTGAGTATTTAATTGATTTTAAAAAATTACAAAGATACCCTTCATAAAATACAAAAACTATTTATGGGCAAACGTCAGTTTTGAACATATAGGGGCATTTTATGGTCAAAATATTTTGAGTAAGAAATTTTAAGTTCATCATTAGTGTGGTGCAATCTAGGATAACCCACGTACAAACACACACATAATGCACACACACACACGTACATACATACATGCACAAAAGCACTTATCTAAAGTTGAAATTGAGTGGTGTGTGTGTATAGGGTGTGGTTTGCATAGGGTTGCAACCTTAAACAATCCAATTAAGGCGTACCTCCAAATTTTATCATAAGATATAATTTTGGTGTAAAACATTATTTGGATTGCCAAAAAATCTATTTCCAACTCTAATTATAAAATTTTAAACCCAAAAATTGTTCAAATCAAGTAAATTTATACACATGAAAATCTTGAAAATGGACGGTTTCGATAATATGTTGCAAGTGCACCATTTCTAGGATTTGAAATCTTTTTTTTTTTTAATATTCATAAATCTCGATGTTGGGATGATCAATTAGAGGGTTTTCCAATATTAAACAACATTTTCCTATGGATTTTTAAGGTGCAACCTTAATTCTATATTTTAAGGTTGCAACCTTTTATAAACTTTAGATATATATATATTTATGTGTGTGTGTGTGGGAAAAGTTTATATAGAGTCGCGGCTCTAAACAATCAAGTTTGAGCCTATCTCAAAAATCTAACTAGAAGAGTTTGTTTTGATGCCCAAATATCACAAATTGATCATCTCGTCATCAAGATACATGGACATTAGAAAATAAATGGATTTCAAGTTTTGGAAATAGTGTATTTTATAACGTATTTTTTGACCGTCAGTTTTCAAGATTTTCAAGCTTTCATAGATCCGTCGATCTACACTATTTTTGAAGCTTTAAACATTATAACTAAAAATAAAAATATTTTTTAAGGTTATCACAAAGATTTCCAATATTGAATCCATATTTCACGATACTATTTGAAGGTAGCCTCTAATTTGATTGTTTAGAGCCTAGGCTCCATACAAAACGCATTTTAAAGATGGATGCAAATAGGTGGTCCATCTAAAAATAAGTGTAACTAACGATCCAAATGTT
>NW_006498246.1:97623-118742 GCF_000471905.2 Amborella trichopoda
ATAAAGAGATTATTTACCTTTTTTACAAGGAAGTCACAACTATTTACACTCATTAGATGTCAAATTAGATGGCTTGGCGTGAGTCACGAAGTTCAAGAATATTTTTTTGAAACTTTGTGTCTAATCAATCACACTCTTGCAACCACCTATTTTGAAATCTACGAGACAAGAATGATTGTGACATCTTCATACAAATGGTCTCTTCGTAGATAATTCCATATTTATATATATATAGGAAAATATGTTGTTAGCCCACTTGCTAAGAGCTATAGTGTTATGCCTGATAGCTCAAATTGAATCCAAGCCGATCCAATGGTCACGATTGTATTTTGTATTTTAATTTTAATTTTTCTTACAAATCTCAATCACTTGAAATTTTTAGTTTCTATTGTTCAAATATATGAAAATCTAATAAAATATCAAAAAAGCAATTCGCAAAAATAAATTAACCAAAATAACCCTGAAAAATTTTCGAGGTATTTTGGTCAATTTAGTTTTTGCAAAATATTTTTTAATATTTTTATTAGGTGCATTTTATGTGAATTGAATTTATAAAAAATATTAAAATTAAGTTATGAAACGAAGTTGTGACCTTCATATTGGCATAGATTCAATCTGGACTATTAGGCTAATACTCTAGTTGTTAAACATATACACATATACACAACTGTACGCACACGTGCACACATGAATACATCATAGATATAAAAGAAAATTTATCAAAATATTATATTTCAAAGGATATTTTGCATATATATATTGTATATGTGTATATGTTGGGGTCGGGTCCATGTCGAGTCGACCTGGACCCAAACCAAGAACCGAACTGGATCCAACTCGATCGGAGGGTTTTGGCGCAAGACCGGACAAATCAGACTCAAACATAGAGCCAGAGCCAGATGTGGACCAGGTTGATCCGATGAATTGTCACGTCAAACCCGATTCCGACCCCTAACCCCATCTTGTCTAATTGACATTTTATGGTTTTTTTAAACCAAAGCCTTTAAAACTAAACTTAGAGATCACCCGTGCCAAAGTCACCTAGTATCTTGAAGCCGAACCAGCAGTCCTACTGTACACTTTTAACGAAAAACCCTAGAAAATCCCATTCAAAGTGGATACTGACCTTCAAAATCTCCATACTTGATAATTGAATCATTGTTCAAAGTATGGATCAATCTAATTGAGGCTTAAGCAGTCAATGTAGTTAACATTGAATCATTGTTCAAAGTATGGATCAATCTAATTGAGGCTTAAGCAGTCAAAGTGCACCGAGTCAGGATACGGAATGAATTAGTCATGTTTGCTCCATATTTCTCTAGAAGTTTCTAGAGGTCTAAAAAGAAATTTGGACTCAATACTATAAATTTCAATCCAAATTATCCGGTTTATTAATAGATGTGACTCAATTTCCCCATAGTACATATTTTTTTAAGCAAAAGTTCTTACGGCCATATTTACTACAATAATTACCCACTTACATCAATAAGTACCGATTTACAACAAAAACTACCACCTACCAAATAATTCAATAACTTCCTATTACACAAAATTACAAATACAACATCAATGCATCACTCAAAATAAAATATAATTTCTAGAAACTACACTTAAACAATTTTAACACCCCCTTGAAGTGATTTTCTTGAAAGGAGAATATAATTAACTCTTAACTGTGATGTGATCATCCCCATCACTTCTCAAAATCGAAAATCTGGCCATTTGATCTGCCACCAAGGATATCCTTAAACTCCACCAAAGATAGCTGTGTAGTCCACCCGTAAATAGAAGTAACATAGGGAATAGATTGTGTTAGTATTCAAAAAAAAAAAGTATCATAGGCAATATACTCACTCTTTAACTTATGAATGATGTGTTGCTTCATTTGTGCCTTCAGAAATAGGTTCTTCCAAAACAACAAGAGAGATCTTTGAATAAAGATGTTTTATCTTTAAAAAGAATTGAGAAATAAAAAGATTGCCTTGAGTTGAGTTTTCAACTCAATATTAAAACCATTCAAAGTTCCACTTGAATTCATCTTAAAAAAGACAGTCGGTTTTCTTCACTAAGGGAGTCATAGCAATATCTCCACCACCCTTGTGTCTCGGATATAATGTAGAGAAAGACGAATGTCACAATAACGGATCAATCTGCTTCTCAATTGATATAACAATATCACATTAGCCCAAGACTCACCTCGAAAGAGATATACGAAGAAAAATCAAGATGAGGCGGAAGAAAAACTATTTTAAAATAAATATAAAAAAATAGGGTCCACAAAAACATTACAAACTTGCAATATGTGACCCAATTTTCATACAATACACCACTGTTAATAAAAGTTCTTACCACCATATATACTTCTATAACTACCCACTTACAATAATAACTACACATTTATAATAATAAATACTAACTACATAGTTGTTTTATAATTTCCCGTTGCATAAAATTACAAATACAACCCCACTATGACTTTGATTGAGATCTAGTTACTACCCCACCTGTGCTGGTAGTTTACAAGAAAGTGGCTATATATCTCTGAACTGCAAATTGTAATTTAAGTAGACTCACATCTTTTGATTTTTTATACTATTCTTTGATTCCACAAAATCAAATAGGGTAAGTTCTAGATTTGCCTTCCAAGATTTCCTTATGATCACTATTCCACATGCATTCTTAAAATAAACAAAAAAATAATAATAAAAATAAAAAATAAAAAAACAAAATAAAAAAAACAAACTAACTAACAGAGAGCTTGAAATTCACCTATTTTTAGGTCACCAATGCTCAGGACCATTTTCACTCGAAGAGTCGAAGTACAGCATCTCTTGGGTCCAGAGCTTGAAATTAATCGATACATGGACTATACCGAGAATGTGCCTTGTGATTCAGGATCCTAGAATAGGGACTCCGCATATCTCCGCATGATGTAGAAACGTTTTAAGGTCTTCCATAAACCTAATATACGGTTCTATTATGATGCAACTTCTCTAGTCTGCAATGGTTAAGTTTACCATGATACCTGTATCATATTGACGGTATACTATTGACTTTTTCACTGTCCAAGTTCAACAAAAGAGGCTGAAGATGTGTAAATCTTCTTCTTTAGTTTAACATCGTCAACTCTAATGCTCACAAAAATGGGCGGTTCAAATCGAAACAGCCTGGTTAGATCAAAACCGCCATTTCAGTTTTGATCGATTTTGATGATTTGGTTGGGTATTTTAAAAACTATTAAAAAAGATTATATAAATAAGGGATTTGTTTGAAATGTGCTTTTGGATGCTTTTCTATCTTTTTCACGAGGATTGGAAATGTTTTTGGCCATTAGTACTTATTTTTACCTTCATCTCGTCTTTTTTAAATTTTTTAAAGTACGTCTAGATACAAATCGATTTTTTTAAATCCATTTTTTTGACTAATTTTTAGCTTCATTTAGATATGATTTATTGAATGGGGCTTTATATATACTTTTCATATTTTTTTAGATTTTTTTGTATTTTTTTATTTTTTAGTACTTTTTTGACTGGCTGGAACTTACTTGGTTAGGCTGTCAAACCGACTGGTTTACCGATTACTCAGTACCGGCCCAAAGCCGGTTTCTGAGGCCGATTCAAATTTTCGAACTTGGTCCACTCAAAAGGACGAGCTGCTCATCTCTATCATCTTTTGCCGATAACAGACGGTGAATATATGCATCATAAAGATACATTTTTTTTTTTTCTTTTCTTTTTTTCTGTTTTTTGGGTTAAAAAAAAAAAAAAGGTATGTATCTTTATGATGCATGTCTCATAATTGCACCGAACCGTACATGTCCTTCTTGTTGGCTCACTTTCTAACCTCAAATGGTATTGTATCAGGACAGGCCGAAGTGATGTATTTAGTGGCCTGTCACGGCCAAAAAAATAGGGCTTGAGTTACAAAGTGTGATTTGGGGACCTGCTTAGGGCCACCTAGTTGGGCACGGCCCTCCCCCTGTTTTCTTGTTTTTCTTTTTTTTTTTCATATTTTTCTTGGCCTAGCCGGCCATGCCTTCCCTTCCTTAATAGGGCTTAGGCTGGCCCTACAGGGACAAGAGCCGGGCCCACAACCAAGGCTGACCTGGCTTTTTACCACCTTTATTCTTAAGGAAAAAATTTATATAAAGATGTAATATTATAATGTAGAACTACAAATACATCTCAAAAATCCATCGGAAAAGGTAGTTTTAACATTGAAAAACCGTTTGATTGATCATCTCGACATCGAGATGTATGACCATGAAAAATAAAAAGATTTTAAGTCTCAGAAATAGTGCATTTTACGACATATTATCTGCACTGTCCATTTTCAAGATTTTCATATGTTTAAAGATCTACATGATTTTAACCATTTTTTAAATTTAAAATTTTATAATTAGATATAAAAATAAATTTTGAGATAATCCTAAAAACATTTTACGTCAAAATTATATACCATGATAAAATTTGAAGGTGCATCTTACCACATCTTACCTCTACAGCTACGGATGCATCCTAGGCTAACTGCACCCTATTTTTAAACTACATAGTACTTAGTTCTATCACATTATCATGGTATATAGAAAAACATGGCTTCTATGCTATATTGCAAATCACATTTGAACATGAGGGGTCACGCCTTTGTCTGGAAAATCTTGACCATCCATTCAACTGTGGGTCCCACCACTCGAGATCTTGTCAACATCGTAAGGGACCCATCACAAACAAAGTTGAAACGTATAAAATGCTTGCTTTGGTGGTGTTGTGTTAGGACATAGATCGTGGCTTCATATTTTGTTTGGACTTAGGGAGATAAATCCAAAGTTTGAAATCTTCTATGCAATAATAATCAAGTGAGCACTGATAATAATTAATAGGTGGGCTTTACCTTTGGAATCACATCCTTTTTAAGGTCAAACTTTTAGGACTTAGATTACAATGAAAAAGCAATTTAATTTATTTTATTTTTTTTGAAAAAGTTAATGGGACAGGACCCTCTTCAATATCTATGCAAGTCTTGCAGGAACATCAAACTTTCATCTCGAAAGAACATACAAAACCAGTGTTTTAAAATGCAGAATACGGATATGGACACGACCCTCGTTGGACCAATCCGAATAAACAATTCCAATACGGCTCGCCCAATTCAAGCGATCATGAGGGAAAACAGTAAGAAAAATAAAAGGTTAGAAAAACATATTTCAACTCAAATAAATGGCTTTTCCAATTAAGAATATATCTAGAACTGATTAAATTGATTTGAATCTATTTAAAATATTGAATTTTAATAAATCAATTTAGATACATTTGAATGAGATTCAAACTGATTTTTGAGAAATACTTAAATATGTTAGTAGTAAAGAGATTTGAATCTATAAATTAATCTTTATACTCACAACTCAGTACGGCCACATATTTTGGCGAAAAAAAGGAAGTACATAAAGGTGCGGTCTATCAAAGGACCCGTAAGAGTTAGAGCTTTTTTGTGGCTACTAGAGTAGGACCGCACACTATTAAGTGAGCAGCTCAGAAAGAGAGGTGTGGTGCATGTACTTGTTTACAAGATGGTGAAAGCGACAACCATTTTTTCTGCATTGCCCCTATTCAAGCCGTCCATGGGACTCGATAAGAAGCTTAACTAGATGGAAGTGGATTATGCCAGGCAATATTACACAATTTGTTCCCTACCAATTATCACCACCTTTCTCAAAATAACGTATTTGGCTTTGGAGAATTTTAATTGTTGGTTCGCTATGGGCTCTTTGGAAAGAAAGAAATACGAGAACCTTTGACAAGGCGATGCAAAGTATAATAAAGACATACAGATTTGGGTGGTCCATTCGGCTAAGACCACTCCAAAATTCTCTAACTTTCCCAATGAGTCCTTATTCACTAATTTTGTTGACCTACTTTCCATTTGTTCCAGGAAAATTGTAGGGTCCTCAAGATGGGAACCCCCAATTGAAAGATAGCTTAAGCTTAATTTTGATGGTGGGATTTTTTGGGAACTATTAAGAGATCATCAAGGGAATGTCTTATTGGACCTATGAGAGAAGGATGCATTTATGTGAAATCAATGAAGCAAAACTTTGGACATGTAGAGCTGGAGTAAGGAAGCTTAACGCCATCTAAAACCTACTGATAATTGAGGGAGATTCCACAAACGTTATTAAATGGAGCGATAATCCCTCACAGGTCCCTTGGCAACTGGCTCCCATCATAAATGAAATACTATTTTGCTATAGGATAAAGAATTCATCTTTATGCGTGTTTGCCAAGAAAACAATACAGATGAAAATCCCTTAGCAAAGGAGGCAACATCTTAGGGACTTACCACGAAAGAAATGTGGACGCAGATCCCTTAGCAAAGGAGGCAACATCTTGGGGGCTTACCTTATAGCTCCCCTCTTTTCTACTTCTCCCCTATACTACTTTTTTTCCTTCTTCCCTCTCTCCCTCCTCCCCCCATTTCTTCTCTACTCTACTTTTTTGTATTCTTCTCTCTTTTTCTATTTTCTCTTAAGCACTTGTATACTCTTTCATTCGCTCAATGAAATACTTATTAATATTTAAAAAAAAAAGAAAAAAAGATTAAACCACTTCTTTTTTTCTGGTTATTTCCATTCTCTTTTTCTTTTTTACTTGGAATTGCTCAATGTGGCTTTTTTTGGCTTATTGAATAAATTTCAATTTGGTTCAACAAGTCAAATAACCGATTTTGAAAAATCACTAGAAGAAGATAATTTTTCAACATATTGAAAAGCATTGTTGATAAATGATCATTTTTCAACTCATAACAACTCAAAATGAACGACTGAAAAAATGAACAACCTTGATTAAATTGATCAAAATTTAATTGCTTAAATGATGATAACAACTCAAGTCTAATGCTATTTTTGACAGATTCTACTCAAGTTTTCAAAAACAAAAACTCAAATTTTTTAGCACTCAATTTCCATATTAAGGCTGCATATCTTGAAGAGAGCTCAAAGGCAAAGATTTTGGACCAATTTTACAAAAATAACTAACAAATGAGGAAGAACAAACTCAAACGTTAAGACTTCAAAAATATATTTTTGAGAAGTTGAAAATTGTTGGAACATAGAAGGACAAGCCAATTCTTTGGAGGGTTTCCCTGTGTTGTAACTACCTTCTTTGAGGAAATTTTGAGGTGTGCCATAATGTCTAGACCAATTTTGAGGTGTGCCTTAATGTCTAGACCTTGTAGAAAATGTCATTTAACATTTTTTATGATAATGACTCACTCTATCTTTGTTCTACAATTCATCCTCTTTGGATACTTCCCCTTCTAGTTTTATTCAAGAATGGAAATTTAAATTAATAAAAGTGGAAAACATTTTATGCTCCATAGGAAGCAGTTCCTCCCTTCACCCACCCAACTCTAGATATACTTTTAAGCTTCCAAATTTGCGATGTAGCCTTTTAATCTAGAAATCAACTCAATAAAAATAAATAAACAAATTAAATTGTATAGTTTGCGCTTGAAAAAAAACATTTTATAAATTCAAATGCATAGTATGTGCCTCAGAGAATAGCATCACTCCCTAGGAAGCATTTCCTCTCTTCACCCAACTAACTCTAGATATACTTTTAAGCTTCTAAAATTTACGACGTTGGATAACAGAATATCTGACAACCCAATTTAACCGATCACCGAATATCACACACTCAATACCAAATATGTAAAATCGATAATCCAATAATAAGATCAAGGATCGTGTGCAACAATTTAAGAAAACAAATTAGAGATGAAAAACATAACCATGAGAGAAAATTATAGAGACAAACCACAATACAAATTTAACGTGGTTCACCACGTAAGGCTACGTCTACGGGCAAGCCAGCAAGTAATCTACTATCAAAAGAGAAATTTACAAGGGGATACAATTTTTCCTCAAAAGCAGAAAATTGGTAAAAAAACATCACCAAAAATACATTCTTGTGATCATCTAAACATCACGATTTACCCAATTTCACTTCGGATGATCCAAGAACATGAGCAACACAAGCTCATACTATTTCTCTCGAAAATAGGATAAGAAAATCCTTCTTCACGTCCTTCACTTTCTCAACATAACCCAAGGAAGCCCTAGCCCCTTTTCTAAAGAGAGAGAGAGAGGACTTCAAACCAAGAAGAATCTTGCAACCCAGAAATCCCCTTTTCGGCTTTTATACAAGCCATCTAATTGTAGTGACAAAAAAACCACCAAATAAATGATAAAAGACAAAAGCATCCAAAAGGTGATTTTTCTATCACCATTCAATAATCTCCACTTTGATAGTAAATCACCAACATGCTATGCCAATAATCCCCTTTTTACTTCTTCATAGAGCATAAAAAAGTTAGGCTCCATTCCAACTTCTCTACTGGAACCGTCTTCATGAGCATATCCGCCACATTTTCCTTGGTTCCAACTTTTACTAACTGAACCAAACCATCTTTAACAACTTATCGAACATATTGGTATCAGACAAGTATGTTCTTCATCCTCTTGTGATAAACGAGATCCTTAGCCAAATTAATGGTACTCATATTATCACAAAGTATTTCTATAGGCTTAGAATTGATATCCAATTCTCCAATAAGGCCTTGAAGTCAAGCATCTTGTTTGCTTTCTTCGGTTGCCACCATGTAATCCGCCTCGGTGGTGGACAATGTCACCATTGATTGAAGCTTAGACATCCAACATACTGGTCCATTTCCAATCTTGAAAACATAGCTGGTAGTTGATCTTTCTCTATCAAGATCACCGGCATAATTTGCATTAAGATAGCCTTGAATGTGCCTTGAGCCTTTGCTAAATGTCATTGCATAATCACACGTGCTTCTCAAATAACGAAGCACCTACTTTTCCAAGATTTGCCATAAAGCGACTCAAGACACCAACCGAATATGCTATGTCCGGTCTAGTACACACCATGGCTAACATTGAGCTTCCTACAACATTTGCATACGACACTTTAGCCATATTCTCTTTTTCATCCACGGTCTTCGGATTTTTCTTGAAAGACAACTTGAAATGAGGAGCTAATGGAGTCTTCACCCGCTTTGCCTTGCTCGTGCTAAACTTATCAAGCATCTTTTTTAGAAAGCTCTTTTGTGAAAGTGACAAAGTCTCACTCCGTACTTCTATTTGGATTTCAATTATAAGTATTTGTTTTGCCCGCCCGAGATCTTTCATTTCAAAACTCTTGCTCAAAGATGCCTTAAGTTCATCAATCATAATCTTATCCTTGCATGTCAAAAGCATATCATCAACATGCAAGACTAATATTAAATAAGAATCATCATAAAAAAACTTTATATAAACACAATGGTCATAATCACTCCTATGGTATCCATGACCAAGCATTAACATGTCAAAAGTCTTGTACCATTGTCTTGATCCTTTCTTGAGTCCATATATGTATTTCTTCAACTTCCATACTAACCTTTCTTTTCCTTTTTAAAAAATCCTTCTAGTTGTTGCATGTACACTTCATCTTTACCACGTAAAAATGTTGTTTTTACATCCATTTGTTCAAGTTTCAAATCATGCAATGCAACAAGTCCAAGCGCTAACCTTATGGAGTCTAATTTGATAACCGGGGCAAATATTTCAAGAAAGTCGACACCTTCCTTTTGTGAAAACCCCTTGATACCTTTCCAAACTTCCCTCAATTCCTTTCTTGATTTTGAACACCCTTTACAACAAACAACTTTCCTATCATTTGGCAACTCTACCAAATCACAAGTCTTGTTCTTACAAAGAGCCAATATTTCATCTTCCATTGCTTTCTTCTAAGATATAAAATCATCCCCTTCCATAGCTTCTTGGTAAGTGTTCATTTCTTCATTCATAACAACCAAAGCATATAATACTTCGGGATCTACATAGTCCCTAAACCACTCGGGTGGACGAAATACCCTTGTAGATGTTCTTGTCATGAATAATGCAACTTCTTCATGAGAATCACTTGGTTTACTAACTTGCTCTTCTTCATCTATGACTTCTCCACTGATACTTGTGGGTGCTTCTTCCGACATATCTTCACTAGATGATGGGACATAAGGTTGAAAATCAATTTCTTGGGAGTCATTAATAGATTCTTCCTTTTCTTTAATCTCATTTCCTACACCTCTTATTAATACCGATGCACATCTCGGCTTGTAATTATCTTTCGAGCACTTCGATCCCATAACCAGTATCCTTTCACACATTTGTTATACCCAACAAAAATGCATTTCTTTGATTTTGGTTCAAGCTTATTTCTTTAGCAATTAGGAATTAAAACATAAGCATCACAACAAAAATCTTTAAATCGGAATAATCACAATGAGTTCCGGACCATACCTCTTGGGGTGTTTTATCCTCCAAAGCCATCGAAAGTGTTCGATTGATAAGATAGCAACTCGTCATCACAGCTTTGGCCCATAACTCTTGCTCCAATCTGATATTACTCAACATGCATCTTGCTCGCTACATCAAAGTGCGATTCATCCTTTCCACAAAACCATTTTGTTGGAGAATGTAAACCATGGTGAAATGCCTATTGATTCCTTCATCTTTACAAAATTTTTTAAACTCATCGGAATTATATTCCTTCCTATTGTTGATGTGAAGTTTCTTGTTGTGGCACCCCGTACTCTTCTCAACATCAGCCTTAAAATGCTTAAAGGCAAAAAATGCATCACTCTTTGATTTAAGAATGAACACTCATACCTTCCTTGAGAAGTTGCCTATAAAATAAATAAAATACAATGCACCATCATATGACATTATGGGTGAGGACCCCATAAATATGAGTGAACATTAATCAAGTATTCCCTTACTTGTATGGCTTCCGACTTTGAAAATTCATCTATGTTGTTTCTCATAGACACAAATCACACAAAATTCGAATTATCCAAATTTTATGGTGAGAATTAGCTTCATCTTCGTCAAAATCTCCATATCCTTTTCACTCAAGTGGCCCAACCTCCTATGTCATAAGTGTAGTGGAAGATCATTACTCTCTACTGCTGCATTTACCGCATCATCAACAATAGAGCTTCCCTATAACTTATACAAGTTCCCAACTCCAACACCCTTGATCACAACAAGAGCACCCTTAGATACTTTGAGAACTTCCCCTTGTCTGGTGAATTTATAATTATGGGAATCTAATAAAGAAAGAGAAATTAAACTTTTTTTCAAGTCCGACACATGTTGAACATGCTCAAGTATGTGGATACTTCCTTCATATATCCTTAATTTCATCGTGCCAATCCCAACCACTCCACTACTTGAATTGTTTCCCATCAACACGAAACCGTCATCACATGGTACATATGAACTAAACCATGACTTGTGTGGACACATATGATTTGTAGCACCACTATCCAAAATCCAATTTTGATGGAATTCGGGATTACAACCCACGGCATAAACATCTTCTTCAATCAAACTGGATGTAGATTCCTCCACTTAATTCACCTTATTTTTTAACTCATTGGTTTCCCTTGTTTTTGCGAACTTCAGTCCTTTTCTTTTTGTACAATTTTTTCCATATGTCCCGCTTCACTACATCCCCAACAAACAAACTTGTTTTCTTGTCCTTTAGACTTAGATTGACCTTTCAACTTAGATCTTAAAGAATTTCAAGAGGAATTACCTCTATCACTTGAACGACCCCTTTAAAAGTGCACTTTCAATTTCGGTTTTCCAATATATGCCTTTTTTCGGAGTTCATGGGCAAGAAAAGTACTAGTCACCGTACTTAAGTTAAGTAAATTTTCTTTAGTGTAACTTAATGTTGTCACTAAATTATCATAAGATTTCGATAAAGTACATAACAACATTACCACTTTGTCCTCATCTTTCATTTTTTCACCAACACTATCAAGTTCACAAATAATGTTATTGAAAGTGTTCAAATGATTGGAAACTTTTGTCTCCTCTTTCATCCTCAAACTAAAACAATTTTTTCTTTAATAGAATACGGTTCGTAAAAGATTTGTTTTGACAATCACTTTCTAATTTCTCCCACAAGCCTTTTGTCGTCTTCTCTCCCACTATATTGAATAAAACCTTATTTGCTGGCACAAGGGAATTGTAGCCATAGCCTTAAAGCCTATTTCCTCCCAATCCTCATTACTCATAGGCTCTGGTTTTTTTTTCTTTTCCGAGTAATGTTTTGTATAATCCTCATGAACTTGAATTTTCCATATCTCAAAATCATTTTGTCCATCAAATTTCTCCACCTTAAACCGATTACTCCTCCATTCTCCAAAATATATTATACAAAACCTAACAGTCTGATATCACTTGCTGGAGATCTGAATAGCCGAAACCCAATTTAAGTGGTCACCGAATATCACACACTCAATACCAAAATGTAAAATCGATAATCCAATAATAAGCTCAATGATCATGTGCAATAATTTAAGAAAATAAATTAGAGATAGAAAACATAGTTATGAGAGAAAATTAAAGAGACAAACCATAACACGAATTTAACGTGGTTTACCCCATAGAGCTACGTCTACGGGCAAACCGATAAGTATTACACTATCAAAAGAAAAATTTATAAGGGGAAACAATGTTACCTCAAAAGAAGAAAATTGGTGAAAAAACATCATCAAGAGTACCTTCTTATGATCATCCAAAAACCACGATTTACCTCGCATCACTTCGAATAATCCAAGAACATGAGCAATATACAATTATACCATTTCTCCAAAAAATAGGGCAAAAAAATCCTTCTTCACCTATTTCCCTCTCTCAACATAACCCAAAGAAGCCCTAGTCCCTTTTCTAGAGAGAGAGGGGAGTTCAAACCAAGAAGAATTGCTTCAACCCAAAAATCTCCTTTTTAGTTTTTATACAAGCCACCTAATTGTAGTGATAAAAAAGCCCCCAAACAAATGGTAAAAAACAAAAGCATCCAAAAAGTGATTTTTCTATCACCATGCAGCATAGGAGGTGACCTTTTAACCAAGAAATCAATATCAAGATAAATAAATAAACAAATAAAATGTTTCGTATGTGCTTGAAAAAAATAAAATTTTATAAATTCAAATGTGTAATATGTGCCTCGAAAAATAACATCCTCAAACTAAACAGAGTACATCCAACTTTTGGATAGTGAGATCCAAGCTTTTAGTTCAAAAAAAACTTTTATTTTGTTTGAAACACAAAATGATTATCTTGGATCCGAAATTTAGGATCAAAATATTCTTCGTGAGTAGCTCTTTCTCCCGTGGGAGCAAATATACAATGCTCCTGCAGGATCATGGTATACTTTTTACTTTATTTTATTTTATTATTATTATTATTACATGTTTACAGAAGATCATGGTGTACTTGCTTTTTATGAAAAGGAAACCCACTTTTCCAGTCCCTGTCCTACATAATTAAATGCCTTTTTTTTGTGGTGGTTAAATGCCACCTTGTCATCTACTTATGAAGCCCTTTTCTTTGGGAAAATCATTTCTACCTCGAGGTGGAGTAGGCAATAAAAAAAGTAAAACATTATCGGTACAAATAAGAGCTTTATAAAATATGGAAAATGGTTTAATAAGGCTGTAAGCTCTATCAAAATAAGTAAAGCCTCACCAAATAACTCATATAAAATTGTAAATTAAAGTGTCGAAAAATCTTTGAATCGATCTTCTCAGCTTGAACATTGTGATTGTGTACAAAAATTAGGATTTTAAATTCTAAAAATATTTATATTGTAACAAATCATCTAGACCATCAATTTCATGTCAAAAATAAGTGTTCACTTATTCATAAGATTTTTACTATTTTTTTAGTTTCAAAGTTTATGGGTCAGTGTTAAAAATTAATTTTAGAGCTATTATGAAGATTTCTAATATCAAAAATCCTTTCCGAATGATGATTTCAGGTGAGACTTTATTTTGTTTTCATAAAACTGATATCCTAAAGAAACTTCGTTATTCTTACTTTTGGGTAAATAAAATAATTCCCAGCATAAGCAGTACTCTTTTCATTGTCCATAGGGAAAGATGCCTCTCCGTTTGGTGGACGGCATGAACGTTATTATCGGTGAAGTGGGCCACATTAACCCTAATTATACCCTAGTAATGCTCCATACTTTAATAAATATCTCCATCCTTTGCGACTATCATAAAAAAACCCCACTTTTTACTAGACCCTGGGGACCTTTTTCCTCTTTTTTCTTCTCAACTCTTCTTCTCACATTTTTTATTTTTTTTTTCTATCTTCAAATTTGCACTTAAACATCACAAAGTTCATGTGTTTTAAAACTAGAATTGGGTTGAATCTTATAAAAAAAAAAAAAAAAAAAAATTGGGTAGTTCGGTAAATGGAACTCAAGTTGAAAAAAGAAATGGACCTCAAGAGTCAAGATGATATATTGTGGCGACCAGCCACCTTGATAAGGGTCCCAACGGCTCGAGCCTAGGCCAAGCCTGCCCTGGCCTTGGGCTAGCCCTTGTCGTTTTAGGGCCAAACTGAGCCTAAAATAAATGAAGGAAAAAAAAAACAGTGCTTGACTGGGCCAAACCGAGCCAACCTTTGCCGTAACCCTGCCATCAAGAACACATTTTCTAGTCCAAGCCCTATTTTTATAAGGCTGGGCTGACTGGTCCAAGCCCATCCCCCCTGCCCATTACCAGGTCTACACCCTAACCACCTATCCTTGAGCCCATTCATGGTTGAAACCTTATAAGTTGGAATCGCCATAACAAAAAAACATGTAAATTGCCAAAATTAACAAAATCAAAATTTACATCCTCAAGTTCAAATGGAAGTACTGAAAACCTACATTGTACTTTCCAACGGAACACTTAAATGAAGCTCAATAAATGTTGAGTGTGACTTATGTTTTTTCTTATTCTGTATGAGGATGAAGTATAGCAAATTCGGGGTAAAGGAATTGGATTCTTACCGCTAACTATCCAAAAAAACAAAAAAAATAAAAGAAATTTTTATACTTTTGCAAAATTAAGACGAAATTATGGTTTTTGGGCAATGAAAGTTTAGAGTTAGGCTAGCAAAACTTTGCACTTTTATTGACTTTAGTTGTGGGCAAAGCAAATCTCGGTTCAAGAAGAAAGTATATAAAAGTGAACCAAGGTTCAATGTTGTTTTTGTTGTAAAGAGAATTTGAAAAGCAAGGTCCACCGCGGGACCACCTTTGCTTGTTAATGCAAAATTTGGAAACTAAGAAGAAATCAGACTTGTTACCCTCAGGGCAGCTGGGGCTTTAATGCAGGTCTAGGAAGAAGGAAATAAAGACCATCCCAAAAGTCAAATGGTTGAGACATTTAATTCTCAATAGTTCCACTAAGTATTCTTGAACTTGGCAATTTTCTAGGATAGTGAACACCACAACATTATTTTAAAAAATGATGGTTCTTCTCATAAGATTCTCCAATAATTTCTCGAAAAATCTAGCATAGAAACAAATTTTGAAGAAGGAAACCAAAAAAAGGGTTTTTGTTTTCTAGCATCATATTCAGAAGCTAAGGGTTTGTTTGGCAGAACTTAACTATTCAAGATTTTGAAAATCCGAGTGAAGGCATTCAGGGTTTCAAATATTTGGATTCTACATAATCCTTGGCATTAGGGGTGCCAATTGGCAAGGTCGCCAAGCCCTAAAAAAACACTAGGGGTTGGGCCATAAAATATGACCTGAGGGCTACACAACCACAACAAGAGGGCAAGGCAAGGCCGGATGTGGGCCTGGGCAACGGTCGGCCTGGCCCTGCCCAACTGAATAACACAAAAAGAAAAAAAACAATTTTTTCAAAAAAACGCTTGGGACAAAAGGCTGAGCTCGCAGCCCTACTTGGTATGTTTTCTTTTTGTGCCTATTTTTTTTATGTCGATATTAGTGTCTTTAAACACGTGCCACCTAAAATTGCCAGGAAAAATAAAAGATGAGTTTGAAAAATTTTGGTTTTTTTTTTGTTTTCCAGTAGGGAAGACGGGCTTCTATCCGTTTCTGAATTATTTAACGGTTTTTTTAGAGCTGTAAATAGGAATTTTTAAAAAAAAGAAAAAAAAAAGAAAGCACTGAATTAAGACAGCTATAGGTCAATTAAACATTTTCACAATAAGATACAGCTATACTTTTTGACCTTTTATTGCGGCACCCTAGTAACTCTCGCTTGGAGCCCGACAATAAAACAACCTAAATAAACAAGTCCGAACTAAGACAAACAACTGAAGTCTATTATCGATATTTCAAGGATCATTCCAAGGTCATTCATTGAAAATAGCACAATTTGGATAGGACGGTTGGAGTTTATCTGGCCACCCACTTTTTAGTTATCCACCAAAGCTTTTCATTTTTCGCACCCCAAACTAGGTGGAATTACTAGTTTTCATCAATTTTACCATCACATTTTATCCGCTGTTTTGGGTGGATTTACTGAAGTGATTGGTGGCTATACTAATCTGCAATTTAAAATGGGTCGAAATAAAAAAAAACCAAAAACGCCGAGATATCCGTGTTCATGGCACATGGATCGGCCCACTATAACGAGGTTTGCCGGCTCTCCCTATTTTCTCTCTAAAATTTTATTATGCCTCTCTCTCTCTAAAAATCCGGTAACACTTCACTTAGTCGGGCCCTAACCCGGAAAAATCGTCCATGGCTTAAGCCCGGTTTAGCGTTATCAAAACCGGATGGCCTCAAATAAAATTGAAAACCATAAAAATACATAAAAAAAAGCGGGTAAGGAAAAGCCAAACCGAACCCACAATGACCTACGCTGTCCAGTCACTTCTTTTGGGTTATGGTCTGGTCGGCCCTAACCCAGCACTCGGGCCACATTTCATGGCCCAAGCTCAATTTATAATAACACGTGCTGACCGGGCCAGGCTAGGCCACCTAGCCCATTGCCACCCCTTCTTATATAGAATTGCTCCAGACGGACGAATCTCTCTCTAAACACTTCTTTCTCTCTCTAAAAACTTGTAAGAAAATCCACCTTGGTGTTTACTCCCTCTTGCAAAAAGAGAGAAAAAGGAAAATTCTTCAACGCCTTTATTCTCTCTCAAGAAGACCGGAAAGGAGGTATTTTCTTCGTAATAGCAAGCCGTTTAACACAATCGTGAATATATTATATATGAAAATTAGATATATAATAAAAAACTACAAATGATAAATAATAAATAATTTATATGTAAATGATATATATTTTATCTCTCTCTCTGCTTTGTTTCCAACCATCGTCTCCAGTTGGACGTTCCATATTTGTTTCTGTTAAGTTTCCTTTTGAAGTTGTTTCTCTCTCTGGAGTGGTTCATGAGAGAGTGGAAAATGTTCAAATTGCATCGGCAGAGGTCTCATGAAAAGTTAGGAGAGAGAGTGGATTTCAAGTTCTCTCAGCTCCAGGCCCTCCAGGTATTTATGGGCTTCGTTGAATTCTCCTCTTTTTTGAATTTATATGGTTTTTTGTTTGAATGGTGTTCTTAGTTTTCATTTAGCCTTTGTTTTGATTTGAATTTGGTTAGTGGAAACGGTTGAATGAGTTGATATGTGCTGTAGAGCTGGTTGTTACCGCTTGCAGTGAATTTGTGATCCTGCTCCATTTGTTTGTGATTGTGAATATTCTCCTTTTCAAAGTTTAGAGAGAGAGAGAGAGAGGTAGTTCATTGATCTGCCTTTCGTCGGGATTCTTCTGTGAATTGCTCTGCCAAGTTTAGAGAGAGGTAGCTCTCCTCTCCGCTAAGGCCCTAACCATCCTGTTTAATGTTTCTTTTAATAATTTCGAAGCTTACTTCGCAAATTTTGTTTGAGAAATCTATGGCCAATTGTGTTTTTCAGTGACAGGTTCTATAGAATGCCTTGTTGAGAAATCTATTTACAATTATATTTTTCAATGTTGGGTTCTATAGGATGGTTGAATGATAAATCTATCACCAATTATGCTTTTCAATGTCGGGTTATAGCTTATGTTCGATGGTTAATTGAGCAATCTATCAACAATAATGTTTTTCATTGTTAATTACTGTTTTATTGCTTTACTGGCATAAAGAAACAGGATAATAGTAGATTCCTTTGAGTTTTCTAACTGTATTGAACAATTACGCATTGATTAGATCATCTTTTTATTATAATCTCTGTTTTAGATTTTTCTTCTACCATTTCAAAGATTGAATTTCACAGAAGTCTTCAATTTTTGTGATTTTTGGTGTATTGTCTTTTGATTACCTGTTCCGCACGTATACACTCTATTACTGTCCTTTGATACTCTGTAAGTGTTGTTCCAATTAACACATGTCTAAAATCTGGATAATTCATTTGACATTTGATTTTTTTCATTCTTTCTTTTCTTTAATTACCCATTTCTGGACTGCAAGTTCAGGGTCATGTCTTACTCTGTTGCATATATTCTCTTGTTTTGTGGTTGTTTCTTCTTGCTTAGGTACTTTATGAGTTATATATAAGTTCTAATGTTCACAAAATCTCAAACTCAACTTAAACCTGGTCCCAAGCATAACTTAGTTAAGTTGAATTACAAATTAAAGAATATCAACATGACCTTAATTCATTATATTTTCAATTTCTTTTTCCATTCTAAAATGAAGTACTAATTGATAAATATGTAAAATACAAATGATACATATATAACATTCATATTTGGATGCCAGACATCTAACTGGCCCTATGACTATTCATATAAGCAGCAGCCCTGGCTGAATATTTTATGTACCGTGAACGACATACTTTAATAATTCATGATGATCCCTCTAAACAAGCACAAGCTTATTGCCAAATGTCGTTTCTATTAAGAAGACCTCCTGGTCACAAAGCTTATCCAGGAGATATTTTTTATTTGCATTCTGGACTTTTGGAAAGAGCCGCTAAATCAAGTTCTCGTTTTAGCGAAGGAGGTATGATTGATTTACCAATAGTTGAGACTCAATCTGGGGACGTTTCGGCATACATTTCCACTAGTGTAATTTCCATTACAGATGAATAAATCTTCTTATCTGCCGATCTATTCAATGCTAGAATCCGACCTGCTATTAATGTGGGTATTTCCATTTCCAGAGTAGAATCGGCAGCTCAAATTAAAGCTATGAAACAAGTTGGTGGCAAATCAAAATTGGAACTGCCTCAATTTGCAAAGTTAGAAGCCTTTACACAATTGGCAAGAGGTCAACTTGCGCAATCGTTGACCTCTTGCCAATTGATTCTGAGCAGCTTCATCGAGATCAGAAGTGAATCCAATAAATCTAAGTGTGGTGCTTGGTGTATTGAATTTTTTCGGAGAGGGAGTGTGTGCGAGTTGTTTATTTCAATAATAGGTTGGATCCTACCAGCTGCACTTTACTCATTCTCATTTATATTAGAATTATATATTTTATTTCTTTACTATGTATAACTATAAAAGAAAAAGAAAACAAAGAAAACTATAAAATAAAAGAAAATCTATAAAATCTCATTTTCATAGACCCACCTCGAGTTTCTCGGTCATGGGCCTGCTCCCAAGCCTATGAGGACTTTTTGCACCCTGGTTTGGATTCATTAGGGACACTGACATATATAAGTTAATGGCCTCGAAGTGATGGAGGTGCCTTCAGTTTTGGATGGAGAGCTGGAATGTCAATACATGGCATCTCTACTGGTTTGAGAACAAGCTTAACTTTACATGCATCCATGTCTAAACTGGCTAGATCAAGCTCCAACATATTGAGAGGAGGGGCCTTTTTGAATTCCAGTTTGATTCACATGTCCTAACATATGATTCACGACTGACAATTTTTATCAGCACCTATTTATTATTCGTTTTTAGATTCATAATGATTTGAAGTTCATGATTCTTCCTTGTATACATATATGCTTTAATTCCAACATCCTTTAGTGGATGTTATAGAATGTATGCAAGTAGTCTATTTCTTCCAAAAGCTTCTTTAATTTGGCAACCTGTATCGATGTTCTTCTAATATTTGTGGATAAATAGGTGCCTAGGGGATGGGACAAGCTTTTCGTGTCCATTATATCTGTTGAAACAGGAAAAGCAGTTGCTAAGTCAAACAAATCAGTGGTGCGCAATGGGAATTGTCAATGGACTGAGGTTCTATCAGAAACCATATGGGTTTCACAAGATGATACTTCTAGAGTGCTTGAAGAAAGGCCTTTCAGGCTGGTTGTTGCCACGGTAGGATTTTACGTTCTTTGGGTGTGATAAAATTAGAATATGTTACCTTTGTCTTCTGAAATGTTCATTTGGATTACCTCCACTTTAAACCAACCAGAATTTTTCCAGGGATCAGCTAGGTCAGGCATTCTTGGAGAGGTGAACATTAACCTCACAGACTATATGACTTCAAAGGTTTCTGCTCCTGAATTGTTTCCTCTGAAAAAGTGCAATTATGGAACACTTTTGCAGGTGAGCATTCCCTTTTCGGCTCTGTAGTTATTAGTTCCTTTACTTTGATTAAAGGAACATGGTCAATTTTATTCTTCTGGTCCCTTGATGTCTCTCATGAGTTCCAATTTTTATCATTTGGCACCAATATTGAGATCTACAATTGTATGTTTTTGTTTGATATTAACATTGCTTCATCATTCGTATTCGCATCCATGCATATGTTTTCTTTTTCAGTTATTATATGCATGTATGGATTGAGAAGCTACTAGCAATACGCAAGTATGATATGAGCCTCTCTCTCTTTTTGATGAAATGTGACTATTGTATTATAGGCAATTTCCTCTTACAAAAATGGTACTATTTTGTCTGTGAAAAATTCTGCCACTGGGTCTTGCTGTTTTCTATAGGCTGTACATACAAATTGTAGTGGGGGAAAGGTCTGTGGGGCGTGAGAGACAATGGGACAGAGGGGCTGTGGAAAGATAGAGGAGACATAGGTGGAGGAAGGACACCAAAAAAAAAAAAAAGACATACATACAAACAAACAAACAAAAGAGTGATCATGCCACAAAAATATCTTAGTCTAGACTCTCCATGTTTAACCATTGAACAGTGAGCTGGATGGTCATGGCACCCTGTTTTGCGTACTTATCCGCTTTCCTGTTTGTTTCCCTCCATATGTGCCTGAAAGTTACTACAATCTAGTTTCAATAAAAAATGTTATCTACAATTTACTTCTCTCTCTCTCTCTCTCTCTC
>NW_006498246.1:118762-141509 GCF_000471905.2 Amborella trichopoda
TACTACTATACTACTACGTACTACTACTACTATACTACTACTATACTACTCTCTCTCTCTCTCTCTCTCTCTCTCTCTCTCTCTCTCTCTCTCTCTCTCTCTCTCTCTCTCTCTCTCTCTCTCTCTCTCTCTCTCTCTCTCTCTCTCTCTCTCTCTCTCTCTCTCTCTCTCTCTCTCTCTATCCCTCTCTCTCTCTCTCTGTTATTTTCTGAGACTTTGATGTAAACCCACAGATATGTGTGGTTAAAGAGGACATGTCTTGCTAGTAAAAATTATATTTGAAATCTAATGTGAGCTGTCTCTTGGATGCTTCAAGTTTACACGATATAATAACTCTGTTATGAATTACTGCTGTTTTGAGAAATATTATGCTTGATGGGAAAACTTTGTAAACTGCATTTCCTTGGATTTTCATTTGTCATTACTTCCATGGTTGGTTTTCTTCTTCAATATACTTTTCAGTTGCTTTCTCATCCACCCAAACCATCCCTACTTTCCTTACTAAACCTTTTAACCTCATCAAACGCAGGTTGTTGCTGTGTTGTTCTCTCAACCAATAAACCACTTCCTCAGCATTCTTCTTTGCATGTCCTACGTCCAAATATCATGTTATGTGTGTATATTATACAGAAGCTAGACTAATTTTGATGTTGAGGAATGTGATTGCCTTTAGAGAAAATATAGATTAATTTTGTATATTTGTGCACACAGATAAGTTTGCATCTTTTATTATCACTCACTTTGGAAACCTTAGTCGTTTCACTCCAAAATCTTGAGACATGTCTTTAGCATATCAATTGTCCTTCTCAAAACTGATATAAGCAACATGTTTCTTTGACTTCTCCTTTCACATATGTGCAGGTCAAAATCCAGTGCCCCACTCAAAGACCTACATATAGGTACTCTCTGACTGATTTGTAGCTTGCGTACTCATACTTTAATCTTATCAGTGTGCAATGTTTTAACTTTTTTTTTTGCTTCACAGCAGAGGGAAGCACGGGAACACAGCTTCAATCGATGAGGAGGACCAGATTTCAGACTATGAGGATGCAGACTCAAAGTCTGAAGGATCTGATAACTATGTTGGCAGCAATCGGTCTTCCTTTAACCATCTTGGAGGT
Source organism: Amborella trichopoda (assembly GCF_000471905.2). The sequence goes on from NW_006498246.1 coordinate 119,884, forward strand.
GTTTCTCAGCACGGAGATCTCAAGACATTGGTACATCAATTGCGTTGCGAGTAAATCTATGCAGTTATATTTGTGAAAGTTTGAAATCTTGGTTTATTCAACACCTGAATTAAGTAGATGGAAATTTATCAAAGCGAATCTGAGAGATAAACTATTTTACAACTTGCCATTTTCTTTTGATTTAATTTAAAAAAGCTCATCAAAGGACACTAATCATGTGTTATATTCAGGTGTATTTTGATGAAGAGTAGAATGTTAAAATTTGAAATCATAGGTGTGTTATGATTTCCCTTATGTAGATCATATTGTCCCACCATTTACCAACAAAACATCCAGAACCTATTTGTTGTTCAAATTTTTTTGCAGTTATCGCATGCTTCTATGAGAGTTACAGCTATTCAAGTTCCTCTACGTAAGTGTGCACTTCACTTTGAAATTTTGTCATAGCATTCCCATTCTCCATCAATGTTAGGATGCTGACTGTGTAACTCAAGTACCAAGTAGAATCAGGGATGGTTTGGCTCGATCTGGTAGACCCTAGTGTGTAGGATCCAGGTTGAGCAGTTCCTAACCTCTCTAGGTTCAAGTCCAGATCCTGGTCTAAGCTTAAATATTCCAGGTAAGGTTCCATCTGGATTTGGATTTATCCGTTCCTGACCCCACCCCGTTTTTATAAGGTATGAAGGTGTATTGGATCAGGTTGATCAGGCAGGACACTGGGTTCCCATCCTGGCTCTTCGTACACGTCCACCTAGTATACCTGCGGGTCAGGTCCAGGTTGAGGACATCCGGAGCTGTTTTTGTTCATCCTATAGCTAAACAGGTTGGGTCCAATGCTACCCAGACCCGACCTATTTACAACTCTAATTGGAATTATTGTCACACAAGACTGTTTTGAGCTGTGTATTAAATATTGGTAATTGGTTGGAACAAATAAAATTCTAATTACTCTTGACTCTTAAGTATCTTAACATGAGCACTTATTGGGCTTTATTTCTTTTTCCTGTGCATGGAAATATGGTGCTAGTTCTAAGACAGTGCCACCCTTATTACAACATTTTCTTGTATGGTAGTAGAGAATCTCAGTCACATGGTCAAACTGATATTGTATCATGAAGAAAACTAGATCTCAATGTTGTATTGGATTGAGCAAGGAGTTACTATTATCGTTTTAACGTACTATGTGCAAGGAAGATATGTCCTTGATTTGTATATCTGGCGCAAAATTGTCTACTATAGTCCTTAGAGATACTTAAAATGGAAAGCCATTACAGCTAACGAACACAAAATGGATTGCAAACTTGTCATTTGGTTTTGGGCCAAAAATGCATTCTTCAGACTTAGGTACTCCCTAATCTCAGAAATGCCATTAGGAATTTAAGTACATTAGTGTGGTGACATGACCGACATATAAACCAGATCACATCTGGAATTAGCACTAGGAAGAGGAGTCAGTTTTGTGGAAAATCTCACTGTTTTGTTCACTAAGTTGCCACTTAGATGAGAATACGTATTTGTAATTCCTGTTACCCATGTTTTAATCATTCTTGTAACTAATATTGATGTGAAGCTGCAGCTATCTGTTAACTTAAAATATTAGTATTATTGTTGTCATTATTGAGCCATCTTGATTATTTATTTGATTACAAGTACATGGGATTTTCTTGTTCTTAATATCCTAGTCACTAGTGCCGGTAGATATGAGTAGTCATTGAAGAGTGTCTGTGAGGAACTTCTTTATATGCTGATCATTATGAAGTTCTAATTGTTAATGTGCCTATAGTGTATTCATGAAATTCCACAAATTCTTATTTGATTTTGTTATGCCACATGTGTACTATGTAAATTATGTTCTCTTGCTAGTTAGTATTGATCCTGGAGGTTTCCCTACGCAATGTGAGCCCATTTTTAAGAAGAGAGTCTTTAATTATTGGGATAGAAAACCACAATCCGATGAGCAATGGAAACCACAATCCATGGGTTCATCACTGTCTATTGCAATGGATGGTGATTGAGAGAGAATAGTACCTGCTAGAACAACATATGATCCCTATGGTGTCTTTCTCCATTTCCACCCATCATTTCAGTTGCTGGTGATGATGCCCTCAATTAATTATGGTTTTTCATTACCCATTGGTATGTCAGATGCAATATGGTTATGGCTACTGATATATGTCCTTGCGTTTTCTGTCATATGGCTGACCACTTTAATTATCATTTATTTCAGGACATGAGCTCGTCGGCCAGTGGTTCTCATCATAGTTCTGATGGAGGAGAAGGATCATTATCTGGGTTAAACTTGTTCTCGAGGAACAATTCAAATGGTGATATGATCTCAGCTTCTGCTTCAAAAAATGCTATAACCAGGAGACAAGATTCGACTGGCTCTCAAAATGGTTCAATGAACCAAGCTAATTATGGAGAAGATATATACAATTCAACTGCCTTGTACAACACTTTAACCAGAAGACAAGATTCAACTGGCTCCCAAAATGGTTCCATGAACCATGCTAATTATGGAGAAACTCAACACAATTCAAGTGCTTCAATCAACACTTTGGCCAGAAGAAAAGATTCTACTGGCTCTCAAAATGGTTCTTTGAACCGGGCTAATTATGGAGAAGATCTGTACAATTCGAATTCTTCATCCTTCAACTCTAAAGGAATGGGATCAATGAGTCGGCTTCAAAATAAGATAGAAGATTTTCCTGGTCATAGCTCACCCCGTGTTCATGTTTCTTCTTCTTTGAAAAACTCTGATTCTTCAAAGGGCTCTTTAGAAGCACCTGAACTTACTGTTGAGGAACTTCGTTCACAAGCTATGATGTGGGAGAGGAATGCTCATAAACTAGAATTTGAACTTGAGAGTCAAAGGAAAGCACTTTCTGATCAATCAAGGCTCAACACCGATATGGATATGGATAACGTAGACCTAAGAGCCGAACGCGACAGTTTAAAACTGGAAATTGAACAAATCAAGTCACGGGTACAAGAATCTACAGAGAAACAGAAAGTTTCTGATGGAGCTACTCTAAAGGAATTAAAGGAGGAGATAAATTTCCAGAAGAGATCCAACTCTGACTTGAGTTCACAGCTCATGAAAACCCAGGAGTCAAATATTGAGCTGGTGTCAATTCTACAAGAACTAGAAGAAACAGTAGAAAAGCAGAAGTTGGAGATAGAAACACTTTCAGCACAACGTAATGTGCTGCCAGGTCCTGAAAACTGTGGGTTATCACATTTGTCTGTCAAAGTTTCCGAAGAATCTTCAGAAAAACTGGCTGAAATTGTAGAGATAGAGAGAGAGAAAAAGAGATTAGAAGTCCAGCTGCAAGAGCTGGAAGATTCAAAAGAACGATTACAATCAGTTGTTGAATCATTAGAGACAAAGCTTGAGGAGATGGATCAAGAAATTCAGCAAGAAAGGAAATTGAAGAACCAGACAGTTATGGATGTTGAGGAAAAGTGGGCACTCAAAATGTCTGCTTTGGAAGATGAGATTGTCAAGTTACAGACCCAAGTTTCCAATCTTCTTAGCATTCATCCTTCAAGTAAAATTTCAGGGGAACTAGGCCATGATAAGAGTGATCTGTTCAACGAAATTGAGTCATTAAGAAGAAAAGTTCAGGAACTTGAGAAAGATTGCAGTGAATTGACAGATGAAAACTTGGATCTTATAGTTAAGTTGAATGAAGCAAAGAAGGATGCCATGAAGCCTGTTGATAATAATGAAACACTACGAGAGGTGTTTTATGAATCTGATTCCCTATCAACCAGTGTTCCAAATAAAGGCTCTGAATCTGAGGTGGGAATTCTTAAATCATATATATTTCACTTGGAGCAGCAGCTGGAGAAAGGTCACAATAATGGGTCCGGTGTTGTTGATCTAGTTGTTAATATCCAAAATGAGGATTCTAAATCAAAATGTCAATTAAAGGAGGAACTTGAAGATTTGGTATTGAATTTGAGGAAGGAAAATGAAGGTTTGAAGGAAAGTTATGAAAATGCTCTCCGAGACAACAGTATCACAAGCAAGTGCTTGGATGATGTGCGCCATGATCTAAGGGTACTCACTAGTAGCCTAGAATCTCATGTTTCAGTGAGGAAGTCATTAGAGAAAAAATTATTGGATTTAGAAAGTGAAAAAGGTGAGTTAGAGGCTCATTTATCTGAACTGGAAGAAGAGAATGTTAATCTCTCGGAGCGTATTTCTGGCTTAGAAGCTCAAGTAAGGTATTTGACGGAAGAGAGGGAGTCTGGTAAATTAGAGTTACAAATTTCGAGGTCTCGTGCAGCCAACCTTCAGAGTGACATAGAGAGGCTAAAACTTGAAATGGAAAAACAAATCAATGAACTGAGGCAGACATTACAAGATGGTCAGAAGGAAGCTTCGGATGCCCAAGAAGAAGTGCAGTACTTAAAGAGAGAGAAATATCGGTTGGAAGCCACGTTCGAAGCCCTTGTCAAAGATTGTGATTCGCTACAAAAAATGAATGTGGACATGAAGATGCAGAAATTGGAGTTGCATGAGCATTATGCTGAGCTAGAGGGAAGACTCAGAAAAAAGTTGCATGAATGTTCATCGTACATCCCCAAAATCGAATATCTAGAGATGGGTTTTTCCTCTATGCAAAGAGAGGTTGCTTCAAAGGACCAATCATTCTCTAGAGATCTAGAAGCATTCTTTTCAGCAAGCAAGGAACATAACGAGAAACTAATGGCTGTTGAAAGTTTGTGTGATCAGATGCTTTTGGAAAAGACAATTGAGGTCGATCACCTCCGAAGTGAAGTAGAAAGGCTCACTACAGTGATATCTTCAACTGATAATGAAAGAAGGATAACAGAAACCAACACATTACTTGAAGTTTCCAGTTTAAGGGAAGACAAATTGAAACTGGAATCTTCTTTAGAAGAAGCCCATGAGAAGGTGAAATGGTTAGAAACAGAGCTGTCTAACATTAGGCATGATTCTAGCAGTAGGGCTCAAGAGTTGCTAGGCATGCTTTCTGATTCAAAACAGAAAGAAGAAGCAGTAATGGCTGACTATGAGCGTATCAAAACACTGTTGGATGAAGTAAAATCTAGTGATGGAAATTCCAAAAGAATGGCAAATGAATTAGAGATTATGCTTAGAGCTTCTGAAAATGAGAAACAGAAGCTTAAGGAGGAATCTGATGACTTGACGGCCCAATTGGAAAGATTAATTAATATTCGGGATGAATTTGTGGCTCTTAAATGCACCCTGGATGAGATGAGATTGGAAAAGAGCAGGATGGAAGCCTCTCTAAAATTTCTATCTACTGGTAACGAACAGATGAAGGTAGAAAAGCTTGCACTTATGGAAAAAATTAGAGATATGCAGAAGGCTGTATCAGAAGGAGAGGATGCCAAGCATAGTAAGATTGCTTTAGAAGAAAAGATTTTGCGATTGGAGTGTGATCTAACTGCCAAGGATGCATTAAGTGTTCATGAAGCTGAGATGAGGAATGAACTTGGCAGAATGAAGAGGGTGAATAGCCAATTTCTGAGGAAGATTCAGTACCTTGAGGAAGAGAAAGATGGATACCTAAGAAGAGCTCAAGTTCTTGAAGAGGAACTGAAATTGGAGGATAAGGTCAGAAACGAGGAACTAAATACAGGTGGTTCGAGTACCAAAGACTCGAGTGGATTATCTGAACATGATGCGAACTATGTTTATGGCCTCCTTGAAAGAATACGTAGCTTAGAGGTTGGCTTTGAATGCACTTCTGTTTTCTTTTGTGGTTATTTTCTAATTTAAAAACAAAAGTGAGCAATTCGAATGCTTTCCTCATTTTTACTTATATTATTTCAGGACAATCTTTGACTGACTTTACAATCCACATACTTCCTCGTGATTTATTTTTCCTATTTGTCTTGTGGCAGTATGAGATGAAAATGAACGCAGACGATTACAAGAAGAAAGAAAGACATCTCAACATGAAGATTGAGCAGTTACAAAACTTCCATCACCAGCCTTCAATGAACCAACAGAATTTTGTTGGTCAGTGCGAAAGAGAGGTGAGTCAAGTGGATTTTTTCAGCTTTTCTTCTCTCTTTCATTGAAGAGATAATCTAAATTATGGGTTCTCAGAGGGAGGGAGGAGGGAACAAATGACGTGTTAAGTGTTAACACACTCTCCATTGTGCTCCATCATTTCGAAGAACAGTGATCTCCCAATGGATTTTGTTTTTTCCATTCTCCATCAAACTTATAGCACAGTTTCCAAGGCATATAAAGAGTTTCTGATGGGTTAGCACTAGACTTCCAATTGTAAGGATGTAGATAAAGATTAGGCTTCCTCATTTATAGCATTGAATTGTAGTCATTGGTAATGAATTTATGGTATATACTTTCCAAGGCAATATAAAGAGCTTCTGACAGGATAGTTCAATTGTAAGGATGTGGATTAGGCCTCCTCATTCATAGCATTCAATTGTAATTATTGTTACTACAGCTGTTGACTCTCCTGGAAAAATTCACATCAGAACCATGAGTAGCAGTATGGCCTATTAGGGATTCATTACCCCATTTTCCTGGAAGTTAAGATTGTGTCACATAAAAATCAGTTTATGCAAGTTTTTACTTCAAAAAAAAAAAAAAACTACAGTTTATGCAAGTCCATTATGAATGTGGTGTAACATCTAGTATATCTATAAGATGCATTCTTGCATCAGTTTGTATTAAAGAAAAAATGTATTCTTGGGGAATGGTTGTAGGGGGGATGATGTGGCATGCATTCAAATGTGTTCAATTCTACCTTGGGTCATTTTGGTGGCATCAGATAATTGGAAGTAAAAGTATTACCATATATTGATAGACTGATTTTGGTTTGAGCTACCGTGGGTCCCAAGTAACAAACTCCAATTTAAAGGTTGCGAAACGAATCACCTTTCCCTAGAGCTCTTAGCTCACCATCTTTATCGGAAGAGTTGAGAGCATGAACAATTGTATTTCTTGTCAGAAATAATTTTTCCTTTATGGGGTTTAGGTTAGAATTGTGTCGTTGAAAGTGCTTTCTATTAAGGTAGTATTAGTTAATGGTTACTTTTCTTTTTGTAAACTTCAGCTTTAAGATTCAAACTTGTGACTCCGTTTTGCACCCATCAACACCATAACCACTCAATTCCGTGCCTGAATCCTAGACATTGGGTACTTTTGTTACTATTATATAGTGCATAAATAAAAAGTAGCCTCTAGAAAACAAACTAACTGATAAGCGGGAACTGACATCGGTGTCTAAACCAGTGAGAACTAGTCTAAACAAATTTCATTTCAGACGATTTTTCACCTTGGACCTGGAGCTGCCTTTTTTCATGGTATAGTGCTACAGACAAGTGAACTCCAAATTAGACTGTTCATTACATATTTAATGAGGTTACTTCACTTTCTGTTACTACAATATCGATCATTGGCAATTCATTTGCTTAGTTTCTTTTCAGAATAAAAAATATTCTAAGTCTGATGGTTTGAACACCAAAAGGCAAATTGAATATTCATATTTGCTAAAAAAGATTCATTGATTACCATTCTTGCTTTTTCTTCAATTTTCAGGACCACAATCCCTTAGACGGTTGTAGGCCCCTACCTCAAGAAATCACAAAAGGTGATTATATTTGCAATGGCCGATTTCTAGAAACTGAATCAGACAAATTTTCAGAAGAAAACAAGCAGAATGATGTCCAGCTTCAGAAGTAATTCATATTCAATATTACTTTCACTATTTCTGCTCTCTCCATTTCTGCTTCCATTTTGTTCCAATGCTATCCATGCTATTTTGCGCATTGAAAACTATTTGTCTTTTATCTTTCTGTGAAAATATCTGTAATTTCAATATTGTATCATCAACATGCTCATAGTATGGAATATTCTTCTTGTGGTTCTTAATGCATTCTTTCAATGAAAATTTCTAGTTTCAGTAATACATCATGGACATTCTTGGAATATCAAATATTCTTCTTGTGGTTCTCAATCCATGTACTATTCTTTGAAGAGAAGAAGAAACCATGCACTTCTGTTTTTTGGGATGTATATTACATGGTAGAATTGCTAGAACATTGGCTATTATCTGGCATATTAGTACTGGATGTCTCTAACTAAAGTTGTGAAGAAGTGACTGCAGTTACCTCTTACTGATTATCCTTGTGGTTTTCTATGCTTGCTTTCATACTTCAAATATATTACTAGTTCCAGTGCATCTTGATCGTTCTACATTAATTGGCTCAATGCTAGTCAATATTGCGATAAGTATAGATTAGAGATTAACAGATCAAGCACAATAACGAATAAAAAGGCAAGTTTACTTACTCCGAAGTTGAGACACATAGCAAAAATAAAAAATTTACAACTGAAAATAGCAGAAACCTGCACTATGAAAAGAGCTTGAAGCATAAGAAAAAACAACTCACGCTTCAAAGCATAAATCCTAGCAAACCTAGGGTTAGAATAAAACAAAGGGTGCAAGGATCTCTTTTTGGTGGCCATTTGTCTAAATCTGGCAGGAACAATCCATATTGTGTCCTTCTTTTACAATGAAAACTTTGTTTTTTTTTACAGTATAAATTATTTTGTAATAAGATGATACCTTCCCAACATGAACTTTTCACTCCATAGCAAGAAAATGCATAGTTGGACACAAAGCCATGAACCAATTATGGTTAGGATTAGTCTAAGATTTAAAATATTAAGAGAACAAGAGAGCCAACCATGAAGTAGGTTCTCCAATGGCTTCATACACAATCAATTATTTTTCAATATTGACATATGGGTGCCAAAGGAACAAAAACAATTTGGAATATCCTCCCTTTGGCAATACCAGTTATGAGACAAACCCTTTGTTCAGTAGTGTCTTCTAAATACACATTGCCATTCCTGGATTCAAAACCATGAAACCTAGGTTCAATAAGCTGATTTCTTTCAACTTGTAAGCTTAATCCCTCCATTTCTTGTTTCTGCTTCATTGTTGTCTTATATCAAAGATGTTCATCCTAATTGACATAGAGACATCTATGCAGAATTTCCTCTCTCCCTATATCTGTACCCTAGTAGGACTTTTAAGGAAAAAGGAACTTTTTAGTGGTAATTATTTACATTTATGGGTCTTGGAATTTGATTTTAAACTTCATATTACTGAAAAGTGTGCAGCAATTACATGCGTACTTCGTTTTTGATGCTTTATCTGCCAAGCGAAAACAAAATAGAGCTGTATAGTTGATGTGATCACATGGACTCTTCATCTGTTGAAATGTTTGTAGCTCTTTGCCTGAGGACACCACTATCAAAAGTTTGGGCGCATGGATTGAATCTGAAAATGAGCTGGGGGAAAAACATGGAGACAAGATGAAGTCTCTTGAGATGGAATTGAAGGATCTTCGTGACCGATATCTCCATATGAGTTTACGGTTTGCTCAAGTTGAAGTAGAGCGTGAGGAACTAGTCATGACAGTCAAGAATCTCAAAAGTGGAAAGAGATGGTTCTCATGAACCCCAATGGGTCTCTCTCTCTCTCTCTCTCTCTCTCTCCACTTTCTCTTTCTCTCTCTCTCTCCTCTCTCTCTCTCATTTTTTGTATATTAAGAAGCAATAATATCTGCCCATCACTGGAGGGTAGCTTCATTCTTGGTGCCAGTCCCTGTTTGCGAAATAAGTGCAGGTAATATTGTTAAAATGTAAAAACAGAAAATTTCCGATCAAGCTATGGCCAGCTATTTTATTTTTCATTTGCCGGGTCCCATAAGTGATACCATAACCTAAACTAGCATTATTCATTACCATTTGAAACTCAGTATTTGTTTTAGGTAATTTGATACATATTAACCATGTCTGTATTTGTGAGAGACGAGATCCCCAGTCTTTCACGGAGAGAGACCGACGATCTCATTAACTTTGATATTTCTCATTTATAGGGCACACCGATTTGAGCTACACCAGCCCTATATCTGCCTCCTGTTAAACAACCATTAACCTATTTTAATTTATTTTATTTTTTATTTTTTAGAATTTTTTTTGGACTGCCAATTTGTACTGATCGAGATCAGTGATCTCTTTTGACATGGATATGTGGTATGGACGGCCCACCTCACTGGTCCGGGTTTCCGTATTATTGGACATGGGAATAAGGGTTTTACCCCAGCCATGGGATGGTTTCACCTTTCATTAACTACCGATGCCCCAGTATAGGTTTGAGTGACCGTGGCCTTTCCATTGGCATCTAGAGCAAGGTGAGCTGAACTAGTCCTAGCCACCCTGACCAGAACCTTTTGGGCAGGAAAAGCCTTCAAGGGAGGGAATGCATAATGTGCATGGTACCCCATGGAATTTCACCCAGATGTAGTCAGGATAATATGAATATGTGAATCAGTGGCCGTTATGGGATGAGTGTACACTGCCCTCACATGGACTCCGTTAGGTTTGCGACTCAGATAGATCGTGATGACTTTGGCAGGATTCCCCTTAGCATTGAAGACCATATCTATAGAGGCCAGGGTTGGCCGATCTCTGTGATGATGTAGATGATTCGGATGGGAAGATGGGTTTCATGGGCAGAGCTATCGGGGGGAAGGCTTGAGCGGGAACCAAAGTGTCTTCAGATATTTGGTGACCGGTGCTTCAGCCTTAATGGCCTTGTTTAGGGGGGACTTGGATGGTTCTAATCATGATATAGATGCCCATTAGGTGCCTTGACATGACAGAGAGAGAGTTTTGTGAGATTTGTGCTTCGAGATCAAGGGAGAGCATACGTTAAAATTACATACATAGTATAAACTCATCCCAGTGGAGTTGTTAGATATTTATTTACTTAAAAAGTGAGTAAGGAAAATTTGAGAAGAGATATGACTCTGAACAGATAAACCAGAGACTGCATGAAAAAACAAATAAATTACTAAACATTTGTAGACAACCACTCTAAGTTTTGGCTAAGAAAACTCCAAGAATAACTATTAGGAACCGTACAAGCCTAGTGAACCCCAGTGCACTATAGCATGTAGTCCATAATCCCTAAGATATCTTCAGAAGAAGTCCGAAAACCATTAGGTTTATTCTAAATCTATTCAAACCAATCTTAATTATCTTGAATTTGTCCCAGTCAACCCAAACCTACCTGAACTTAAACTCGATGGATTTAAAACTATCCACTGTAGGATAGGACTTGAAAAGGTAGAAAATTGTGGATTGTGACCCCAAAGAAACATTTGATGTTGATAACCTCCAGCACTTGACACGGCAAGACATCCCACACCATGTAGTGGTGGTTGGGGTTCAGCAACGCAAAACACATCGTAGGACTTTATGAGTTCATTGAAGGAAATTGTGTCGCTAAAGCCTACGAAGTCTGGGCCTTTCTATAGAGCCCAATTCTCTCTTTGGAAAGACTTTTGGCCTTTCTAAAGAATGCGTCGCTAAATTGATTTAATGACGCAACATGCGTCACTAAAGTTTTGGGCCCTTCGAAGCCTTTTGGATCCATGTTAGTTTTCATAGTTTTATTCCTGCTTGTTTTTTTTATTAGTTCATCATCATCATTTTAGCTATTTTTCAATTAATTGGGGTCGGCTACATGAATCCTGATTTCCATTCTATTTTAGTTTATCAAGGTTCATGATGGGGTGGCTAGTTTATCAGGATTCATGATGGGGTTTGTCAAAATTTTAAGTTGGCTGCCTACTTAACACAACCATGTCCCTTTACCCGGGCACGGGCATGGAATGGGTTACGATGTGTATGTATATATATATATATATATATTGCTTTCTATCATAGCCTTATCTTTGAGGTTTTGCTTACAATATTTTCTTCAAATAATTTATTTACTTGCTTATTATTAATGTGTGCTTGCCATGATTTTTACACACATATGCAATCCGGGCAGTTGAGAGTCACACAACTTTAACTATAATTACCCCTCTGCAATACCTTGCCTTAAAAAAGGCCCATAATAGTAGGACCCCATAACAATCAAGGGTGGCTCAGGACCTAAATGGGCAATTCCTTGAACCTAGGAACCCCACCTTGAACCTTACCTTACTTATAGAAAACTCAAGGTAAAACTTTGAAAACTTTTGGTTTGGTATTTGCCTAGTCTGAATAAAAATAGGATAAATTTAAAATTATGTCTCAAGACTAATTGAGGGTGAGGTCCAATAAAGACCTCAAATCCACAGTCCCAACCTAGTGAAGGTCCAAGACATTGAACCACCAATCTGAGAGGCACCACATATATGCTCCTCAAAGCCATGATGTCCCAATGGGTGATCCTAGTTTTAACCCAAGTGGGACCATAATTAGAAGTCCCAGTCTCCAACTTGGTAGTTCTCATTAACACCATCTAGGAACAACTTACCTCTAATTTTGCATGACTAAAAATACCCTGACTAATCAAGGGATTAGACCATAGACAATTCTCCAAGATATGGGAATCAACCTTCAAACTAGTCGGCATGGTCAAGGTAGACTACAAGTACAAACCTTTAACAACCTCGAGCCAGCCAACCTGAACTGGGTGAACCTGAGAGTCAACAACCAGCTAATCACATAAACCAAGGATTACCACTAGAAGTAAAACACTAATTGAAGATCCAGCTCTGCTCTTCGGCCATTAAACCAAAAATTACCTCAATCTTCAATGCAATCAAGTTGCAGTCATGGGCTTCGCTCCCTATTTCGGTCTAATAACATAGAAAGAGCAGTGCCAATAGTAGTTCATCACCCATCAATGAGCATGTTGTCTTGAAAGTCCTCTTAAGAGACTTAGTAAGTCGAGGTTATAACATCCGAGCACTTGATCATGCACTTAACCAGGCTCAATACAATCACTTCAATAGCCCTGTTGGCCAACGATAACTCTAACTGACCTAGTCGGTTTCCCAAGTCAAACATTTGGGGCAACCTTGCTATTAGGTGTGTTTTCGGACCAATAATGCCTTGAGTAAACACACTAGACAAATTTTACTTTTGACAGCAAAAGATAATAACAAGGCATGAGATGAATAAGAGCCTCAGTGCTTTCAAGCTCATTTACATTTAACAAATAGTGGTTCAAGATACAAGGCCAATGAACACGATTTCAGAATAGATTTGTATCAAATATCATAAGGAGGTGCATAAAGTCAGGACTTATCATCCAGGGCCTTGACATACCCTAAAACCCTCTGCAATCAATCACCTTATACGATTATACAATCAATTTATAAGGATTTTTCTCATAAGAATATACCACTAGATTCTTGACTCAATTCCTTATCAATCATGGGAGAGCAACATTTTAAGGATTCAAGCAGTAAAAAAACAATCGCCATAAAACTATGCAAAAGCTCAATTGCTAGACATAAATATCTCCCCAGATAGGGCGAGATTTAGCACTAAATTTTTTTTGTAGTACTAGGGACTCCACACAAGGTGTACAAATAAAATTTTTCAATTTACTTCCCAAATGCTTACAAAACCTTGGGGAAATCCCCATAACTACAAAATAAAAAGATTACAGAGTACACTTGTCTTCCACTAAACAACTTCCAATAATTACTTTACAATGAAGAGCTTTGCTCTATTACAAGACTTCCAGTTTAAAATATACTAAGAAGATAAAAAAAAAAAAACGTAGTTAAATAAAAATCAAATGTACATGAGTTTGACATGGCCTTGGGAAACCGATTTAATTCTCAATTACAGCACGACTAATGATAATAGTTTCGGTACAACCCTCGTTATCACTGTCAAATGATAGCGAAAGAGGGATGGATCACATCTAAACACAGGAAGTATAAGCAAGACTAACAAGTACTCGCATTTAAAATATGGGCCAGGAAGTATAAGTAAGACTAACAAGTACTCACCTATAAAATATGGGCCAAATGAACCTCACGTGGGATATAGGACAATGAAAGCATTAGGTGGGAGAAAATTGGCTGAACTGAGATGCAAATGGTGTAACCTTAACTCATGGGTCTGCTATTGCCTTCTATCATCAAAGGGGCATGGGAGAGTCCAACATGAGGCCCTAGATAACATTTGTAACTCACTGTTATGGCTTTAGGAAATCAGATTTACATCAAGGGATAAGCTCTCATTAAATGGTAAGAATACAATCCAAAACTACACTAAATCGCATGCCATAGGAACCAAAGATATAAAGGACATCACAACACAAAATGGGAACGAGATGGCACCAAATAAACTTCAAAAACACACTTAGAGGTCACTATTATGGATGAAAGTACTCAGAATTTCAGCAACATAAAGTCCATAACAGTTTGGGAAACATATTAGAGTTACGCCTCTAGATGTATACCATAAACACCTTTTAAATGCATCAAATAATGAGCTTCAAAGGAAATGAGATAAGGGCAAGTGAGCTTACTGTTATGACCAAATTTCAGCATAAAAATTCCTTTGCGTAGTAGGTTTCGAGAAGTTCATGATGGGGCTCAAAGGCTATTGCTGCAAATCACATCCGAAACGTTTTATTTTAATTTTTAAATTAATTTTCAGAGATTAACTAGGCTTTCTATCGTTTATTGAGATTAATATTTAGGACTAAAAGCATGAGGGTAAAACGGCTTTAAACTTTAGTAGTTGTTATTCTCATGGGATGAGTTGTTTCCCTTAAGTGGAACGTGTGGGTATTGATAAGGAAGGGAAGTGAAACCCCTATTTTCATGGGAGTTAAAGATTTAAAGAAAGAGTTTATGAGATGATGGTCGGGTCCATAAGATGTGATGATGGATCTGATAAGGGTCCATAGGAAGAAAGTAGATAACGTGAGAGAAAGGCCTATTATATAGAGTCCTATCCTAATGGGGCTCCTATTTTGTTGAGATATGTTAGTTTAGAATGAGCTTAAGCTTGAGAGGAAATATCCTAGGTTTATGGGACTTGTGTGATCCAGAGAGAGACTCATGGGGAGTAACATGGGTAAGAGAGAAAGAGATGTAGGTAGAAGAGAGAGATTTTCTTTAAGGTTTTTTATTTTGTATTTAAGAGAGGTGACGTCCCTATTAGAGGAGACTTGGACATGTTTATAAAGAATTCTTATAAATGAAGAAAATAGAGTTTCTTCCCATGGCTTAATTTACAGTTACTTTTGCCCTTCATTATTGTTAAATTTTTGTTTGTTTAAAATTGCAAAGAGGCCGAATTTAATTTTATGGACTTCTTTCGCATCATTTGGTATCAGAGCACGGTTTGAAAATGGTTAATGACTGTGATGGCTGGTCGTGGAAGTCGCAACCTTAAGAATACCGAGCGGGACCAAATATACAAGAAATCGACAACTTAACGGATATGGTTGAAAATTTGTTGCAGAAACAAAGATCACAACAACATACATCTTACAATATGAGATTTACGGTATTAGATCTATATTGTGCGAGTTTTTGTAGAGATCGACATGAATCAGAGTGCGAGTCTGAAAGGGAACGGCTTGATATTATGCTGGATCGCACTTATGGGTTTGATGCACGACGGGAGTATAAATGCAAAGAAGAGTTGGGCAATCGATATCCCCAATGCCGATGTCATTGGTGTAGAGGAATCGACCAAAATCAATGTAAAGATAAGCAGATAAAGAATTTTTCCACGTCCAATTCCACCCCTGGAGCAAGGTCATCCCAGGCTAGAAGACTGATACCTCCAATCATTGCTATCCTTACAACAAAACCTGAGCATCACACAAATAAACAGAGAAAAGTATGTGATTTCTTGATAAGAAAAAATCCTAAATTTCTCACAAGAGAGGTTGATGCATTGAAAGATACGAAAGGTCCTAAATCTAATGAGAAAAAAGTAGCTGTATTTATGGATCAACCTGCTAAAAATGAAAAGATAAGTAGGGATATGCCTAATAATGTTATTGATAGAAGGATAGATGATTCTAAATATAAGAATGAAGAAATTTACCTTTTTATCAATCATAAGGAAATGTTAACTTTTAGCATTATTTATGTTGAGGATAATGTTGAATTTACAAGTGATTTACTCCTAATGAGTAAGGAAGAGCATCCAATAACTATAATCAAAGGGGATTTGAGATTGAATGAGAAAACAAAGATAGTGGTTTCTGATCAAAACAAAGTATTGATGGTTAAACATGAATCATCTTTGTTATCATCGAGTGAGGATAAGTTATTGCTTTGTTATTGAGTGGGAGATTCCAATATCAACTCATATATTTTGTGCTGAAAGAAACTATGGGCTGAACATAGGACCTATCTTAGTTCATTTCAAAATTCATAGCCGAATTTTTTCAAGTTCTTTTGATAATTGATTACAATGTTCTATGGGGATTGAAATCCATGGTCTTCAATCTTTCCTATCTACTTGTGCTAGTATTTTTACATTAGAGTGTCGCAGTGAAATTGCGGAGCATGTAGTAGAAACCAAGCAAATATATGTTAAAATTTTGAAATTTGGACCCGTAATTCGTTACAAGAGACCTAGTCTCATTTCCATAGATTCAATGTTCACTCTTGCAAAATATAAAGGTTAGGCTTCTTACACGGTTGTTTTGAATGGAGATCCTCAAGTTGTTTTGATAAGGAGTTATGTCAGAAAGTTTCCTACTATACTCTTCTATGATGTTGAAACAAGCTATTCTAATCTCCATATTATTATCAGTGAGTACTTATGCTTGAACTCAAGAAATTAGTTTTGGGTGCTCTTGGGTGATCAAGTTTATGGCTTGAAAATTAAGTTGGGTTTAGACACATTTTTTATAGGGTGATGTATGGTCCTCTTTTGAAATTTTACTCAACAAAAGCGGCAACAATTGGAATTATTTAATGGAAGGGGTCTCACAACAATGGCTTAACCTTCGACTACATTGGCTTGATCTCTCACCATCGGCTTATGCCTTTGATGGCAGTAAAGTAGCTGCTTTAATTTTTGTCAAGAAGCTTGTATCTTCTAGTGTGATCTTGTACGAGCTTCTTGTTGATCCATGTTTGAATCTTGTTGGGCCTTTTAATAAGCTCAATATGGTTTATGGTTATGTGAGAGCGAAGATGTTGGTACTTGTGAAATGACTTATACAATTGGGGTCTTTAATTTTGGAATTTACAATTTGAAGTTGCTAATGATTTGTGTGATGTCTGAATCTCACTTCTTGGAAGATTTTTTGAAATCAATGAAGTTTAAAACTTATGCTGCAATCATAGAGTCAATTGATATTTGCTTATTTCCAGGATAATTCTTTTAAAACCAGACATGGAAGAAAGAAATTATTTAAGGGGGCGGGGGGCGGGAGAGAGAGAGAGAGAGAGAGAAACGTGGGTTATAGAGAGAACAAATTTATTTAAGAGGGGTGACATCCCAATTAGAAGAGACTTCTATATTTTTATAGATAATTCCTATGAATGAAGAAAATAGAGTTTCTTCTTCCCATGGCTTAATTTATAACCACCTTTTGCCCTCTATTATTGCGGAATTTTTGCTTTTTTAAGATAGAAAGAATGCCAGATTTAATTTCTCGGACTCCTTTCGCATCAGCTATGCTTCCAAGACGGGATCAATAACATACCTTATCTCACATTAACGGGATGCTTAAGATACAAGTTCAAGGGGAAAGGAGATAAAGAGATGAGAGTAGGGCATGCCCTCTTGAAGAAAATTGCAAGTGATTAAGATGAGAGGAAAGAAGAAGAAGAAGAAGTGTGAAATGAGATGGGATATGTCTTATTTATATAGGTTCCAAGTGTGGGCTTTAATCTAGATTAGATATTGGTCATCCAATGAGTGATCCAAGAGATAAGAGAGGCTAAAGAACTAGCATTACCAATCAACATTGGTAGCTATCATATGAATGGTGATGATTATACACATCCTTATCATCATGCCCGTAAGACACCTCCAATTTTTTCATAATTACAAAGTGCCCTTCAAACCTTAATTTTGTTTTAAACAAAATCTTGTAGACACCCTATATTTAAAATTGACAAATTCTATGATATTCTTGAACCTTTAGGGCCACATTATCCCAGTAAACCCCAAGACCATAAACCATCATAGTTCATAAGGCTTACCCTGTGATCCAAAATCCTACAAAATATCCTTTTTTAGTAACAAATCATTAAAAATAGCAAAACATCTCATTTTGACCCAAATTTTAGCAGGTAGCATCACAAGAGCCTGTAGATCCCCCCAAAAGTGGAATCTACCGATTTTGGGAATATTTGGTCCCAGACTGACCCAAATCGTCAAATTTTTGGTAGGCAGTATATCGACAGGCCTAAAATCAGCCCAGACAGGAATCTACTGATTTTGGGCAGAGTTGATTTGGACGACACTACCAATGTTGCCCGGGCGACACTACTGGTGTTGCCCAGCCCAAGCTAACCCAAATCGCTGATTTTTAGCAAACAGCATCTCGACAACTCCAAAATCACCATAGACTGGAATTTGCCAATTTTGAGCAAATTTGGTTTGGGCGACACCACCCAGCTCCAACTGCCCCAAATTAGCAGTTTCCACATGCCAAACCCTCCCGAGTCAGTTTTGGTCAGGTTCAATTAATCTAGACCATTTTGGTCTGGGCAACACTAGTAGTGTCGCCCAAGCCTTGGACCACCAAAATGGCAGTCCAGGCCGGGAAATCTTCTAGTTATAATTTGTTACCCAGTCCAGACGATTTTTCAGCATATAAAAGGGTAATTTTGGGATCATTTTAGGTGAGACTCTTTAGACCAATAATAGCTGGTGTGCTCAAAGAGACCTGAGAAAAACCTAGACCTAGGAAAACTTTAGCTTTAGGACACTTGCAACCCTTAGATCAAGAAATCCATCCAACCAAGCCAAGGCCTGGTCAAAACCTGAATAGAGACAAAGATAACACACCTCATAAACTCAGCAGGTCCTGATACGTGCGAGGCCTCAAAGCCTCGGAAGTCCTGGGCCAACTGACTTGGCCTAGTATTTTTACTCTTTCTGCATTTATTATTTTTATTAGAATTAAATCAATTTTATTGCATTTTACATAGTGTTTCATATTTCGGATCAATGTTGGTTCTGCCACTGATCTGAGAGAAGATCTGCTCACTTCTGAGTAGATATGGCCTCATATCAGACTTTGATTGTCCCTACTCTCTATTACTCTTTTAAAAAAAATCAGTTTGTAGCTCGGATCTAGTCGAATCTCATCTTGAGATCGTCATGATTTGCATTCTAAACAAATCTCAAGCATCCATTTTGAAAACTTTTAATCACAACCACAAAAATCAAACTCAAAATGTAAGATTCATATATGGGGAGCATGCCACCCTCTCTCTCCATCTATTTTGTTGAGTTTTGCACTCTACTTTATCTCTTATGAAGTGTCACTTTCATGGGGGACATTATATCATCAAATGTCATAATGTTTCTCATTATCTTCTCACCACCAATCACATGATTTCATTTATAGAAATCAATTTACCACTAATAACATGATTTCAAAATAAATATATTTTGGAAATTTCATACAATCACATATGTGTATGCACACATACCAACCCACATGTACTCCACACATGTACTACAAAATCCTATGCATATCAACTTTATGTGCACTAACCAAACAAGGCATTCACACCAAAGATCCTCAAGCCATCCTTATCATGCCCATAGGGCAATGGCATGCTTGTCCAGTGGATGCACATGTGACACATATTGGCCATTTGTGTGTCATAGATCACACATGCGAACAATCCTTATTTGAAATTACCATCTATGTTGATCTTACAGGCTATTGATTCCATTTCCATGGCCTAAGATTCTCTCAGAAATTCTTTTCAGTTAAAGGATTAATTTAATTAGGTTGATTTTTTTATCATTCTTTTTTTCATCTCCTCTTATTATTTTTGAAATTTCTCCAGCCTTCGGATGATATTTTTTACCTAACTTTTGGTTTTTTGAGTTTCTTTCTCTAACCTTGCCTTTTAAATCTCTAGCTCGTTTATCTAATAATGTCTTTTATCTCTCTATGGACCTTTATTCGATCACAGTTAAACAACTTATCAAACAAGTATCCTAAAACTTCCAAGTTCCAAAAAGCCCCTAACTTTCCATTAGCAAAAATGAGTCAGTTATCTTACAAGCCCTATGTCCTATGTAATACCAAGAAGTATATTCACAATACAAAAGGCGAGTCAGTTATCTTACAAGCCCTATGTAATACTAAGAAGTATATTTACAATACAAAAGGCGTTGGAGTCGTGGTGGTAGCACCCCCAAACTTTAGTTACACGTTGTGGCTTTTATTCTCCTATACCATAAAAAACTACTGACCATTTCCAAAATGGATAGAAGCTTTTATTCACCACCGAATTATAAATAAAAATACAAAATAAATAACAATATTATAAGAGCCATCCTGAATTTAATTTACAGTTGTGTTGTAGAGAAACAAAATATGGGATCACATGGCATCCATGTGGTTCGCGTGGCACATGTAGGTTATTGTCAACTGTTCTCTTTGATGAAGGTGAATCAATGCGGAGGACTGCATCCACGTCGCACATCATTGAGATATACGGTGGATACCACGATTTAGCATACACACAGCAAGCTCCATGATACCCAACAATCAAAACCCTTTAATGGGCCCTAGAACAGTTATACTACACCCACTAAAACAATTGCCAAGAATAACCTGGTACACCACACCACAATTTGGTAATTCTCGTGTAATTTTCTCCATTATTATTAATTTCAATATTCAATAGGAGAAATGTCGTTTGAAGGCACAAGCTAAACATATATCATGGATGTCAATCACGGCTTTCTACAAAGAGGCATTCAATTGTCCCCGACATTGTCCTCAGTCATATGCTATAAAAATATCATGGAAATCTAGAAGAAGCTTGCACTGAGCCCTCATATGTTGACATGATCATGGCACAAGATATATTTTATAATAATAGAAAAAGTATACAACTACCATAAAAAAATATAAATAAAAAAATACAAAGAGAGCCGTAAAGAGGTTGCAATCACTCTTGCTTGTCTGATTTTCATTTGAATAGTTATGAGTGTGCCATTAACTAAACTCAAAATTCAAAAAAAAATAAAAATAAATAAACCTTCTTAAATACAAAAAGATCCACTATGCCATGTCCAACTTACATTGGTCTTTCCTGCAATTGGACTCACTTCCAGCTCCCACTATTCTCTCTCTCTTATTTATCCTTTTGCATTTAAAGAACCCTTGCAATGTATGAAAATAATAAAATTTTATATCTTTTGCATATTAAAATAGGAAAAGTGGGAAGAATAGGTTACCACTCTCAATATTTATATTTAAGTTAGCAAAATAAATGAAGCTCCAATCAAGAACTATTCAATACTTCTATTTAAATGCTAGAAAGAATGGCTGGATAACGCACATAAATAAGTTTAAAATAGATAGTGAAGAAGAGCCCCATCGAGTAGCAGCTTCTCAGGCGACATGCCTTGTTCATTTGGGAACATCGAAGCTTTTCTTATGTCCTAAATGTGCTATAGAGAGAGAGAAAGAGAGAGAGAGAGAGAGAGAGAGAGAGAGAGAGAGTAAAAGTTATTTAGTTGTAGTATATAACGTAACTAACGAAAGTAATAGTGTCGTACGTAAGTAAAGTCGACGAAGGAACGGAACGAACGGTAA
>NW_006498246.1:141529-192177 GCF_000471905.2 Amborella trichopoda
GAAACCTTACAAAGAATTAATGTGCCTGAAAATGCAGAGGAACAGGAACATTCTTATTATGTAAATAGTCACAGTCTGACAGAAATGGAGAGAATGGTAGACATGGACAATGACATGACTAACTAAAACTGAAACACAGAGAGAGAGATTAGAGAGAGAGAGAGAGAGAGAGAGAGAGATGAGAGAGAGAGAGACTCACAATGTATTACTCATAAAGACAAGGTTTTCAAAGGAACCAGATGCCAAAGGTTCTAAGTTGCCCTTGTGAGCCAAACAAATGGCTCAAAAGAGGGATGAGAGAGAAAGGCAATGGATGATGCAGGCTCCTCATAAAGAAACCAGTCAATCACAACAAATCCTTCCCCTCCATAGAAACAACCATCAATCTCTCTCTAAAACCAACATTCAATTCGAGGGAAGCAAACAAGAAAAACCAGACCATTGCCCTAAAACATTTAGCCATGGCCACAGGGGCCACAGCTTGGTGCACTTTCTCTCACTTCATCTTGAATTCAGAGGACATATCCAAGAGGGGCATGGTAGTGATTTATTGGGGGGAGGCAGTTATATGTTGTGGTGATGGAGTGAAAAGTAATGAAAAGGTTGGTAGAGATTGCTTTTGTTGAGTAAAGTTAATATTGTAAATGCGGTATCTTCCAAGCATATGCTAGAGGCACCTCCTCCTGCTGACACACTTTGCTTTTCTTCCGTCAATTCTAGCATCATAGAATATTCCCAGTCCTTTAAAAGCTAACTCTCTCTCTCTCTCTCCTCTTCTCTTCTCTCTCTCTTCTTTTCTTTATCTGTCTGTTTATATGACCCGACAACTAAACTAAACAGGCCACTTTTTTATTAGTCTTTTGATCACCTTTCTCCCTTGTATATGTGATCAAAGCAACTATATATTAAATAAGGCTCTTTTTATGAGTCTTTTGATCAGTCTCACTCAAAATGGCGAAAGCAACCATAAAGACTCTTAATCTCTGGTTGATGACACACCTTCCCTTAATCTAATGGGACAGATCAAGAATCTTATGAGATCACCCATTTTCATGTCTTTCTCGTGTATGGTACATTATGCATTTGGACTATAGTCTTGTAATCAAATTTAGTGCAAGGCACTTGCTCTTGTTGGTCTCACCCCGTCGAAGCCCTTTCGTACGAATGTGGATGCATATAGTAGAACACAAATTTATGAGAGAAAAACACTAAAAATATACATGTGTATAAGTGAAAATCAAGTAATAAAGCAAATAAAATAAATAAAAAAAAATTACAGATATCCTCTCAAATTGAACTTTCTAGACAACTTCGTCCCAACTACTTTTTAGATCACTCAATAAACCCCAATACTATTTAATCAAAAAGTACACTCAAATAAAGACCAAAATACCCTCTCTTTAGTAATGTCCACACCCCTCAGTGTGTCTTCTAGATGCACTCACGGTCCGACACTTTTACCATACGGTCCGGAACACATTCTTTGCAGTCCGGCACATTTTCTTTGCTGTCTGACAATGCATCTTCTGTATGCACTCACCAGTCCGGTACTTTTTCCAAGCGGTCCGACACATTTTCTTTACAGTCCATCACGTGTTCTTTGCAATCTAGTAGCCCACTTTCTGGATGCACTCAACGGTCCGACACACTTTCTGTGCAGTCTAGCAAGTCTTCTCTGATGTCTGACACTTTTTCAACACAGTTTGATAGTGTGTATTCTGAATGAACTTCCCAATCCGGGAATGTGACACTCAGGTACGGAAAGTGGCATTTTCTTTCTTACATCTATGACTTTTTTATTTGGAGGGTCGGTCTTTGCTGTAAAAGTTAGTTTTGGGGGCAAAAGTTGTGATAGAAAACGTAGCTGGGGGAGAATGTATAGAAAGTTGAGTCAAAGGGGATTTTTAGTAATTTTTCCAATAAATATAATTTACTATCACCGAGATTTATATGGTTCACTTTATCAGGTTACATCTATGGGAGAAAGAGATTATATTTACTATTAAAATAATGGTTACAAAATTCTTCCAAGATGCAAGCTTTCTTGAGCTTTCTAACTTTTTCCAAAGAGTTTTCTCTCGAAGTTTTCCCTTCTCTAAGGTTTTTCTCTCTCAAAAGCTTTCTTCTTTCTCTCTCAAAAGCTTTCTTCTCTTTCCCTTTCTAACATGCCTCTATCTCTCCCCTTATTTATCTCTCTAATAGAAAGTTTCTTGTATCTCTCTCTATGCAAAAGAAGAGGCTTTTACACACAAAATAAGCCTCTCTTTCATGTTGGGATTTTTATGTTGATCACTTTTACAAGACCCTAAAAAGTGGCCCATCTTTATCTCTTTCTAACTAAGAGATAGGAGGAAATCTCCACAAACCCAATATGTTAGGCTTCCCATTTTTAAAATATCAATGACTTGATTAACAAGTGATAGATTTAAAACAATAAAACTGCCCCCAGACCTTGGGGAATTTTCAATGGTGCCCCTCCCACGATGGGACCGGATACTCAACAATCTCCCCTTCTATCCCATGAGGGAGAATCTCCTTTGCAGATCAACCATATGATTATATGACACCCACTCCGTCCATGCTTCTGTACAACTCTTGCTTTTCTATAACCAAAGTCTTTGTCATCATATCCAAAGTACTTCTATCGATATGGATCTTCTCTGGCTACAATAACTTCTTCTTTAAACATCCTGAGCCAATAGAAATGCATATCAATGTGCTTTGTCTTAGAATGGAAGCTCCCATTCTTGCTCAAGTGGATATTGCTTTGACTGTCATAATGGACAATACGTCTTGTTTCAAGCCCCAGTCTTGAAGGAATCTCTTCATCCACATCATCTCTTTGTAGGCTTTTATGACTGCAATGTACACTACCTCTGGGGTTGAAAGAGCCATACACTTTTGTAGCTTAGACTACCATAAAACAACTCCCTCTACCAAATTAAACATGTATTCCAAGATTGACTTCCCAGAGTATAAATCTCCAGCCATGTTTGCATCATCGTGTATCATTGTAACACAGGTTCACCAACCCTAAAGCACAAACATACTTTAGATGTTCCTCTAAGATATATAAATATCCACTTGACTATTGCATAGTATTCCTTGTTAGGATTAGCAATAAATCTACTCACTACGAAACATAAGTTCCTTATCTCTTACACGGCCTGCTCATAAGCCCTTGATGGCAAGGTTCTTGGCTCCTCTTCTTCCTCCTCAGTCTTTTGAACAATGTTCAATGCCAATCTCAACCCCCGTTAGAAATGACCACTGAACTCCATCTGAACAGTCATTCCCTTCGACTCGAAGGTTTTCTTTGCACTGCCTTTGGTCTTCTTGCTAACAGAGCGACTAGTAGTTATTTTGCTCTTCACCTTGGCGTTCTCTTTAGCATTCAAGACGAACTTGTAGCCTACTAGTCAATCGGTGCCTGGGCCAAGACAGGTGCCGCCTTGTCTGTTCAACTTCGTATGTGCCCATGTCTAGAGGCCATTGATAAAGCGAAAGACCTTATCTTGCTCTGATATATCATGGCATTAGAGCAGCAAATTACTGAACATACTCTCGAACCGCAACCAGAGTAAGGAGTGATATCTGGCATCGAGTACACCATGGCATATATCAAACTTCTTATAGCCTATGCGTAGGGCAATTTTTGTATTTCCTCCTCCTCATTCTCATTTGAATCTACTTGGCAGATAACTTGAAGTGGTTTATCGATAGGTATTGCCTTGTTCATACAGAACCTTTTGAGCACTTTCTCAATGTACATTTCTTATATCTATAACTCCCCATGTAGGAATCGAACTTCTTGTACCACTGCCATGGGGTATGTTTAAGCCCATATAGGCTCTTTTTCAGCATGCAAACCATGTGCTCCTTTCTTTTTACCTTAAACCCTTCTGGTTGCTTCATATCTATCTCTTCCTCCAAATCACCATAAAGAAAGACAGCCTTGAAATCTAGCTTCTCTATCTCTAAATTCAAGCTTGCAACTAGGCCTAATACCATGCTAATTGATGACATTTTCATCACGGGGGAATATATTCAATCAAAATCAATGTTTTTTTTCTGCCCGAAACCTTTAACAACCAACCTAGTCTTGTACCTTGGTTGTGAGCTCTTTTCTTCAATATTCAGCTTGAAGATCCGCTAGTTCTTTAGTGTCTTCTTGCTTTTAGGCAACTTTACTAGGTTATAGGTGTGGTTCTTATATTAAAATTTCATCTCATCTTGCATATGT
Organism: Amborella trichopoda; assembly: GCF_000471905.2. The sequence goes on from NW_006498246.1 coordinate 145,773, forward strand.
TTTTAACCCTCCACTATATGTTCATTGGCTTGAGCTTCCTGGTAGCTTTCTGGTTTACCCCCTTCAATGTATAAAATATATTCTGATGCAGAGCATCTGGAAAGGGATTTATGTCCCCTAGAGGGCCTTCTCAATTCCACTATAAGTGGTACCTCTTGAACAGGATGCTCCCCCTATGCCACATCATTTGTAACTGGCATGTCAAACTCTTGGCACTCATCCTCTTGTTGAACTTCTCCCCCGTCTTTATGCACCACAATAGGAGGAACTATGGCCGGTTTTGGATCATTGAAGATTTGTGGGATTTCAAACTTATTCATGTCTTTAAAGGTAAGGTCTTATTGAAAGACCACATTCATACTCCTGATCACGTTCTTGTTCTCAGAATATCATAGCCTTTAGCTGAACTCTTCATCTGAGTACCCTAAGAAGATGGATAGAAGTGCTTTCTCATCCAACTTAGATCTTTATTCCTTGGGTATGTGCATCAATGCTTTGCGCTCGAACACCCTTAAGTTTGAAAAGATATCTTTTTCGGTCCAAACTCTCTCTAGGTTTTCACTATCCAGAGGAAATGATGGGGATCTATTTATTTTGTAGCTTATTGTAATGATTGTTTTAACCTAACACAACTTTTATAACTTGGCAGCGGATAGCATGCTCCTAACCCTTTCCATAATGGTATGATTCATTCTCTCTACTACATCATTATGCTCGCGGGTATATGGCATTGTCTTTTCATATCTTATGTCATGCATGGCCCATTAGCTTTTGAAAGCATACGAGGTAGACTCCCCCATTGTCATATTTGAGACACTTCAGTAGTTTGCATGTCTCTCTTTCCACCTTAGCATGAAAATTCTGAAAGATCTTAAACACATGATCTTTCAATCTCATTATGTATACCCACACCTTTTTTGAAGCATCATCAGTGAAGGTGACAAAGTATTATGCAGTGACTTGACATTCACGAGACCACACACATCTGAATACACCAGATCTAGAATTTTTTTATCTTTAGAGCCCTTACTAGAAAAATAGACTCTACATTGTTTGTTTAACCGACAGTGGTCACATTGTGTCATAGATGCATTCTTGAAATTGGAAATAATCTGTTTCTTTGCTAAGATTTGCATACCTTTTTCACTCGTATGGCCGAGATGCATGTGCCACTAGTCTAGTGAGGGTTCTTCTATGATGGTATTAACTTCACCATTGGAAATTTGCATCTTTGTTTAGTAGAGTAAACGACACTTCTTGCCCTTCGCTATGATAAGAGATCCTTTTGTCAGCTTCAAATGTCCCTCACCGACCACTGAGTGGTACGCTTCAGCATCTAAACACCCTCCTAAGATGAGGTTCAGACAGCTATTTGGTACACGTCTGATATCCTTTAGCATCAGCTTCATCCCAATATCAATCTTGATATGTGCATCTCCTTTACCCACAATCTTTGAGGAGCCATTGTTCCCCATCTTCATAGAACTAAAGCTTCCTGCTTTGTAAGAGGCAGAGTAATATCCATGTGTGGTAACATGAAATGATGGTCTAGTATCTACAACCTAGTCAGAGTTGCATGATTTTGATGCAATATTGATGCACCCATCATGGCAGCTTCCAACGATGCCAACATATATGGCCATTGCAGTGGTTTTTCTGCCCTCATTCGTGGTCTGTTCTTATTCTGCTCTTTCTTGATCTTCTGACACTCTTTCTTGATGTGTCCATTCCTGTCACAATGATAATATGTGACCCCTTTTCTTGAATCCGATCTAACTTTATCCTTAGATCGGTTTTAGTCCCTATTTTTAGTCCTTCCTCAATTTATGACATGAGCTTGCGAGTTCGATGACTCGGAGCATCTTCTTCTTGTCTTCTCATTCAGCAAGCTGCTAGTGACTTGACTCATGGTCACTATCCTGTCAGGTGTTGAGTTACTTATGAAGAAGACCAAGGTCTCCCAACTATATAGTAGCAAATTGAGTAAAAATAAAGCTTGTATCTCATATTATTGGAACAACTTTATTATTGCGAGTTGTTAACAATGATTTACACCTCATGTAAGTACTCTACAATGAATCCCCCTCCCTGAATTTTAGGTGTACCCATTGTTGGATTAAGGATGTCTTATTTTCGATGGTCTTTCTCTCGTACAAGTCATAAAGCTTATCCATGACTTAGCAAATGGTTTTGTTGACACATGGTGGAACACATTTTCTTCCAACCATTGTTAGATAGTTCGGAGAACATTTTGGTCCAGATTCTTCCACTCATCATCTATCATACTATTGAGCTGCTGTTCTATCCCTTCAATGGGCGTATACAAGTCCATACAATATAGAAGATCTTTCATCTTAAGCTTCTAGATTATCCAATTATTCCCGTTGAGTGATATCATCTTACTTCCAATACTGGAATCCATCTTAAATCTACACAAAGTCTTCCCCTCTCTTCTTTTTACTGGCGGTCAGGGAGATTCACTATCTGTCAAGATCCCACCGTCAGTCAAGGTTTCGCTGGCAGTCAAGAATCCTTCGTCTGTCAAGGATCTGTTAGTTGTCAAGGATTCATCGGCTGTCAAAGATCCGCTGGCAGTCAAGCTCCCATTAGCTACCAACTCATTGGCGATCAAGCTCCCACTAGATGTCAACCATTCTACAATCAAGTATTTGTCAGTGGTCAAGCTCTCACCGATTGTAAGGGTGTCACAGTCAGTCAATATGAGAGCGGTCAAAGTAATTCATTGTTGGGAAAGGGGCTAGAGTCATGGTGGTATCACCCCACACCCTAGTCACCACATTGTAGTTTCCATTCCCACCACTAATGCCACCCCATTAATACTTTCAAAAAGCTAACTCCTAATCTATTAAAAAAAAAAAACAGATAGGGGCATGTCTTCCTTATTAAATTACCCAATTGTGGTTTCCATTCCCACCACTAACACCATCCTATTAATACTTTCATAAAGCTAACTCCTAATCTACTAAAAAAAAAAAAAAGGTAGGGGTCTGTCTTCCCTACTGAATTACCAAAAAAAAAAAAGTAATTCATTGTTAGTCAAGGTGGTGACCTCGGTCATGACCTTCTTAGAACAATAGCTATTCATCAACAGTACCTGACTAACGACGTGTTCCAAAATGCTTCATTCAGCGGTCAAACAGAAACCAGCCCACAATGAGATTTTCTTCCTTGCTCATCCTATGACAGTTATGCTCGCTAACTGGGAAATGGAGATAGGGATGACCGAGCGATGTGTCGGAGTCACGATAAACGTGCTTTGATTGTTGGGCCCATGCAATCATGCTCTCTCATGTGAATGTGGATGCGCGCAATGGTACCCAAATTTATGGGACAAAATGCCAAAAACGTGTGAGTGTATAAAGCAATAAAATAATAATAACTTATTGGCACTGAGATTTATGTAGTTTACATTTTTAAGTTACTTCCAAGGAAGAAAGAGATTAGATCTACTATTAAAATAATGGTTACAAAGTTCTTTCAAGATGCTAGCTTTCTTGGGTCTAGATATTAAAACATACAGGTCCATCTACTATAATGATGCGTTTAAACATATTCATTAGATCCGAATTATTTATGCTATAAATCATGGAATTAATTCATCGAGCCATGTTGATTCAAATGATTCGAAGGGTTTATTATTTGTTTGTCTTTGTTGTTGTTTGTTGCACAAAAAAACTTTTTGAATGCCCAGTAGAAACAGATTTACCTAAATAAAAAGCTTTTACCGCGGCTTTATATCCCTTTCTCTTCCAATAATTTCTACGAATATGCTTTTTTGACATAGAAGTATGCTTCTTTGGGACTGCCATCCAAAAAAAAGTTACTTATTTATTAGTTGAACATGAAAGACATTTATTGTTGAAAATAGATTTTTTATTCATATGCTAACTTCTTTTAAAGGGTATTCTCTTTTTAGGTTTTTTCTTTTTCTAAGCTTTTTTTCTCTTTCAGAGGCTTTCTTTTCTTTCTTCCTCTACCACGCCTCTCTCTCTTTTTCTTCTTTTTCTTCTCTCTAAGAGAAAGTTTCATATATCTTGCTCTGTACAAAAGAATAGGCTTTTACAAACAAAATAAGAAGATATCAATAAGCCTCTCTCTCATGTTAGGGCTTTTTAATGTTAATCTCTTTTACATGCCCCTAAAAAATGGACCAATTCTATCTTTTTCCAACTAAAAGATAAGAGAAAACATCTGCAAAGCCAATACTTAGGGCTTCCATTTTTAAGGGATCAATGACTTGTTTGACAAGTCATTGATTTAAAATAATAGAATTGCCCCCATACCTGGGGGAATTTTAATTGGTGCCTCTCCCACAATGGGGTGGAACACTAAACATCTCTCTCCTATATATGATAAAACACCATCCCAAAATTGCTTTTGGTCAAGGACACATTGATACATAAGATAGATAAAGTGAGTGGATTTTAGGTGACAATATGTATCTTTATAGTAAATTTTGAAAAATAGATGCTAAGGATGTTGTGCATGGAAGCTCCAAAATCTAACCGGTTGATTTTTTATGAAGCAAAGAGTAAGAAAAATATACCTAGTCACAAGCAAGTAACAAGTGAGAAAATCAAAAAAAAAAAAGAAATAATGCAAAGAGGAATGCCAATACTTTATTGGATCGATCTGAGACTCGGCAGAACATCATTCGGGACTAACCCAATGGAGTACTTCGATACCTATAGTTATTCGCCTGAGATCTCATTATACATTTTTTTCAATTTTATAATGATGGAAAATATCTAATAATTATTCAAAAATACTTTAAATATTCATTATAATTTTTATATAATTTTTCATAATTTTATTTGCTAAAAAATGAGGGTTTTCAAATTGTTTGACTTAAATTCTACTTTAGTCCTGACGTAGTAGGGTCATGTGATGTCCGATTGGCCATATGGCTACCATGTGGAACCCCACACCTCACTCTAGGATCACCGCCCAGCTGAGCGCTGATCCTTAAGTAGGGGACTAGATTGGCATTTGATTGCTTATTTTATAAGGGGTTGTATTATGGTGTCTTGTTATATTTTGTTATATAATGTTATAAATTAAGGCCATCTTTTTATCACACGTCTTAATTAACTCACACATGGGTCATGCATAGCATGTGTGAAGTATAATTAATTTTATTTATTTGGTATTAAAGAAAAAATGTATTTTCAAATTTGAGTTGAAAAATATCTTCACACACATGTGTGAAGGGGACATTATCTTTAAATTGATTAGTTTGAAATTTTAGATCTACAAAGTGATTGGCTTTGATAAAGTAGAATATTTCCACATGTATGAGCTTTATCAATTACTTCTTTGCCCTTTAGCCTTTGTGGTTATCTACTCTAATACATTATTTAAAAAAGCTAAGGGTATTTTTGTAAGGCCATATTGGATACAATTGAAACAAAAACATGGGCCAAGGACAAAATGGTAAAGTGGTGTAACTTAGGGTTAGGGTGAGTGATAATAGTGTGAAATCACATACCTTCATCCTAGTGGTTGGATGGGGATGGGTGGCTAGGTACATTAGCCTCTCATGTGCTTTTGGATTAGTGCATCAAGTGTGTTGATTAAGTCCAAGGTTACACCCATGTTATAAAAGCACATCATGAGATCTCAAACCCTAACTGTATCAACTCTTGAACCATTTTGGAAGATTTTTACTCCCCTCCTTCTTCCAAGGTTTTGTAAGAGAAAATTAAAGATAGGGAGCCTTTAGAGTTTCATTAATGGTGATATTGATGGTAGTCCTGCTTTCTTATGTTTAAGTCCATAGTGTGTATTTATCAAGGTAAACTCCATTAAATTTTCTTTTCTCATAATATAATATTCTTGTCATCTATAGTTGCTGAAGTTTTTGAATTTAAGAAAGTTTCATTGATCTTAGAATCCCCATTTGATCATCTTTCTCATCACTTATTCATAGTGTGGTCCTTCATGAGTTATAGCCTATATGCATTTGAATCCATAATCATGCATAGTATCCATTAAGTACTTTACTTCAAATCCATCAAATAATTTAGTCTCAAGGTGTCACTCAATTTTCAGAACCTTTTCATCACGTTTTTACCTATGGGGGTTCATAATCATTCCATACAAGACTGTTTTGGTGTTTCGAGGGACCACAATGTACAGTTTGGCCATAACTCTCTTGTTCTTTATCCGAATTGATTCAAACTTTTTGCATTCTATTTTGGATAATAATGCCAGTGTGTTGAGATCTTAATAAGTGATTTTAAGGGGTGTAATTTTTTTTCATTTGGATTGAACACGGTTATGAGATTGAACTACTTTTGAACAATCAGAAGGGACAAAATTAAGTCCTTATAGGGCCTGATTGAGTATCCTCGGCACAAGGGGTTCGAAACATGGCTTCACTATTTTAATTTGGCATTGTAATTCCCTGTTTAGTTTAGTTTACTCCTTAGAATTTTGATTAGTTACGTATTGTATTTAAGCTTTGGGACATAGTTTATGTAATTTATGCTATGAAAGTGTAATTCACAAGCTAGTCTTGCTTTATATGTAATTGCCTCATAAGGGATTAACATTTGAGTTTATTTATAGTGGTTATACAAGGCTAGAAATGATCGTAATTGTTATTTAAATGATTGTAACTTATTCACTTAGCTTGATTTTAAGCAAGTGGTTTGTTCAAGGTGTCCATTTTGCCTTGTTTTTTGGCTTGAAAATTTATTGTGGTCTTTGTATCCACTATCAATTGGTATCAGAGATAGGCTCATTTACAGCCTCTTTTGAAGTTTTTAAAGGGATTATAGAGTACAAAATAGGAATCCATGGCAGCCCCGTTCGATACTCACCGAATTGTTTAAGGAGGAGAAGTTCAATGGAACCAACTTCTCCAAATGGAGAGGAAAAATTGGTTATGTGTTTCATGAAGATGGTCTATTGCCATTATTAACTTCTATACCACCTAATATGCTCGCAATCAATGCTCCTTAAGTTGTTAAGGATGCATATGTGACATGGCATAACAAAAAACCATAATGCCATGAATATTATTTTTGCAGCCATGAGTGATTCCTTTGTTAAGGAGTATGAGAATTCTGTATATGTCAAAGATATTATGGAGAACATAAAAAATAAATTCGACATACCGAATGAAGTTTAAAGGATCATTAGAATGAGGAATATCATGTGTTGCAAAATGGATGATAACACCAAAGTGGGTGATCATCTAAGAGAGTTCAAGAGTTGTATAAGAGAGAGTGAGAGAGTCAGTCACTCATATGATGAGGTGACACAAAAGACAATGTATGTGCTTTTGATCTCACCCTCATGGGAGACCTTTGTGGTCAATTTGATGGCCAAAGATGCGCCTACAACAGTGGAAGAGATTGCATTTTTCATGGAAGGAGAAGAGCAAATAAGAATGATAATGGATGGACCATCTTCCATGGTTCATATGATAAAATCTCACCAACCCTCATCTTCTTCTACTCACTTACTCATTGCTCATATCTCTTCTTCTATTCCTAACTCTTCTATAGTGAATGCACGTAATGTGGGAGTGAGTGGAAGTGATAATGCTAAGAACAAGAAAAGAAAGGGAAAAGGCAAATGGAAAGGGAAGGGGAAGCAAAAGGGAAAATCCTACTTCCCTTATCCATTTAGCCCTTACCCTGCTAAAACCCATGCATCAAACCAGGTGAGCCCCATGCCTTTTAGGCCTAAACCCCTACCCATACCCATGATGGTATGTGGGAAGTTAGTTTGGCCCTCAAGCAAAAATTATTCGAATGTGCAATGCTTTAGATGCAAGAAGTACGGGCATGCCCAAACATTTTGTAGGTATCGTCCTCGTCCACAAAACCCCCATTTTGCTCCTAAGCCCAATACCGGTAAGCCTCAAGCTAATACCGGTGGAGGACCAAAGAAAGAGAGAGTTTGCATGGTCCATGAGACTTTGATTGCCAATGAAGAGGTAGATGTGTGGGTTCTTGACTCAGGGGCTATTATCCACGAGACAAATTCTATGAAGGGTTTCAGAAGGTTTTATGATGTCAAACCCGGTACCCATAATCTTTATATGGGTGGAAATCAAATAGAAAAGGTCTTAGGAAAAGGGGACTATGTGTTAGAGCTCACTAATGGTGAAACTCTGATGCTTAAGGATACCCTCTATGTACCCGGGATGAGGAAGAATCTCATCTCAGTTTTCAATATGAGTAAAGCCGGGTTTGTACTCTTGTTCAAGGAGGAAAATGTCTATATACATGATGGCTCTAAATGGAGACTTTTTTTTTGTAGCCCACTTGGTTCAAGGGCTTTATGAAATTAAAAGGAAAAAGGAGTTTGCTTACTTGGGTGATGATTTACAAAATTTAACTTTATGGCATTTAAGGTTAGGTCACATTAATCCATCTAGAACGCATATTATGATGAAAGAAGGATTGCTTGATAAAATGAATATCGATTCGCATAATAGATGAGAGGCTTGCCTTAAAGGAAAGATGGTGAAAAAGTCCCACCAAAAGGTTGAAAGGGTCTCTAATCTTTTAGAACTAATCCACTCAGATGTGTGTAGACCTATAAGTGTGCGTACCATGGGGTACATGAAGTACTTCATAACATTCATTTATGACCATTCCCGTTTTGGTCACACCTATCTCATGAGAAATAAAAGTGAGGCCATAACCAAATTCCAATAATAGAAAGCGGAAGTTGAAAACCAACTAAGTCAAACCATCAAAAATCTTAGATCAGATAGGGGTGGGGAATACACCTCCCAAGCCTTCCAAGATCTTTGTGTCCAATATGGGATTGTCTACCAAACCTCCATACCTTACTCACCCGAACAAAATATGGTTGCTGAGGGAAGGAATCACTTTTGACTATAAACCCTTTAGGTTGAGTCATGTAATTTGATCATTAGATTGTCCATGCAGGAATGCAGTTTTGACATCAAGCTGCCTACTCAAAATTCAAAAATGCAACTATGGCTAGTACTACTTGAATAAAGTTGTGCTTCACAACCAGAAAAAATATTTAATTATACTCAATGCCTTCCCTCTGCACATGGCTTTTTGCAACCAATCATGCCTTGAACTAATCACTACTAGACACTGGTCATCTTTCTTTCTTCTTATAAACTAATTTTGTCCTAACATTAAAAACTTCACAAGATTTCAAGTGAAATTATTGTGAAGAGACTCTATCTTTTTATTTATAGCATCACTCCAATTTCTCTTGTTGACATCATTTGTAGTTTTTTTAAAAGTGGATGGCTAGCTTGTCATAACCAATTTATAAACCACCATAACCTCAAATGTTACTAAATCATTAGCTTCTTAATTCACTTTCCCCTTCCAAGATGAGGCTCTCCCTCATGTTGACTAAGCTCAACAAACTCCTCAAGGCCTACATTTTCCCCTATTGTTTCACAAGTAATTTCTCGCATATATTTTAGGGTATTTTTTAGATTGTTCACCTCCACCTCCACTACATCACAACTATTGTGATTGGTTCTTTTAGCACTTTGAAAGTGTTTCAACATGGCATACTCATTAAACTTAACATTATAATTAATAATAAACTTAAGTGAGTTAGGATCTAAGCACCACAGTCTATAACTTTTAATTTCATCTACATAACCAAGGACAATACACTTCATTGGTCTCAAACTCAACTTATCATATTTTACATAAACATAAATAGGACAACCAAAAACTTTCAAACAGTAATAATCAATAGGTTTATTGGTCCTTACATATTTAAGTCTTTTATACCCTATTACCATAATTGGTCACCAAATGATGAGATAGCATTTACACTGACTGCTTCTGCCAAAAGGTCCTTTGGCAAATTAGCACTATTTAACATGTTATGACCATTCTTGAAAAGTGTCATGTTCATAAGCTCCATAACTCCACTCTATTGAATCTTTCGAGTGGCATAGTGATGGACAATCCCTTCACTCTTATAAAAGTTCACTAACTTTGGTGAAATATACTTTCCATTATTATCGGTTTCTAAGCACTCCACCATCTTCCTACACTGTTTCTTGACCTTATCTTTCTAATGTTGAATATATTTAACACATCTATTTTCTTCTTTATGGAAATCCAAACCTTCTTTGAGAAATTGTCTATGAAAGAAATGAAGTATAGAGATCCTCCTTTTAAGACAATGGACTGTACTTAAGGATGTCCTTTCTGATGTGCAAGGACATGTAAAACTACACCCTGCATTGCTTATTATAGATGAAGTGGTCATAGAAGTTCAACTTGCACTTCTTTAGGTCATTAATCAATCGACATTTGCTCAATTATGCTAAAGCTCTCTCACTCATGTAACCCAACCACATATAGCACAACTGCGTCAAATGGGAATAACCGTCAGCAAATATAGAATTGTTGCTTTTTCAGTCACTGTACTTTCGATCAACACATACAAATTTGGCCAAATCTTCTTACTTTTCGTCAAAACTAGGGCACCCTTAGAAATTTCATGACTACACCTTCTCCATCAAATTTGCATCCATTGGAGTCTAAGACACTTAAATAGATAGGATTCTTTTGTAGATATAGAACATGTGCAACAGTTAGGGTTCTTATTACTCCATTATTCATCTTGATGCTAATTATCTCTATACTATTAGTCTTATAGGCCACATCATTTCTCATCAAAATTGAGCCACCTGTCCCGATGAGGGCACATATGATAAGAATAGCTGGAATCATTGATCCATGAGTCCTTAAAATAATCAAAATATATCGAGAATGACAACATATTATCTCTTCCACTTTTTAAACTTTCATCAACAATATTAATAGCATTAGAGGCTCTGTTTTTCATCTCTTTGATCTTTGACAATCCTTATTGACATAGCCCTTTCTCTTACAGCAATAGCAATGAACATTTCCTTTTCTTAATTTGAATTTCGATCTGGATGTGCCTTAACTTCCATGTCCCCTTTTTTTTGTCAACCGACCTCCCTCGAGTTACTAAACCTTATGTGTATGATTGAGCATTACCCTGCATCTTCCTCAAATCATTCAATATGAGATTTGCAATCATTTATTCTATCTTTGTAGCATCTTTTTCATAGAAAAACATCGTATAAGATGCTCATATGACCAAGAGATCAAGGATAACAAACCTTCCATCTTAACCCAATACCTATAATCGACAAATAATTTTATTAAATTAATTTAGGTACTCATGGATATTTATACCTTTATTTATCTACAAGGTGTGTAGTTGTTACTTCCCATACAATTAATTCATGAGGGGCTTGGTCATATTTAGGCTCTCAACCTTTGAACAAGGCCTTGTTTCTGAAAGTTGATTGATGATGTTGTAAAGTATTCACTCGATAAACATAATCAAGTAATGCTCATAGCCCTATGGTCTAAGTCTTTTAAGTCCCAGTAGATATAGAACATTTTTCCTCTTCTTTCAATGCTTTATGTAGATTTTGTTGCACTAGCAAGTTCCAAATATTGGTCTGCAGATTTTCAAAGTTGCTTTTTAATCAAATTTCTCCATCTTGAACATTACATTCGAAACCTTTGATGCCATCTCAACAACCGTAAACCATGGTTTGATACCACTTGTTATGAGTAAAAGCTTTAAACCCAATAGATAGATTTTTGGCAATTGAAAAGCAAGAAAAATGCAACCAGTCAAAAACAAGCAGCAAGCAAAAAAAAGTACACAAAGAAAGAAATAATGCAAAGAAGATCATGAAACAGTATTGGCAACATGTGTGGGTGTAAGATAGTCATAGTATTTTTCGCTATGCAACAAAAAAGAAAAGAATACAAGAAGGCTCTTATCCGAGAGAAATTGATATATAAACTTAATTTCTCAATTAGCCTCTCATGTACTTTATTTACATTTATTTACATTGAGAGTCTCTCTACACCTTGCGCACACAACCCAATGACTTTTTGCTCCATTTCTCTCTCTATATGCCTTGTTTATGGCGAAGAAAAGAAGATCCAATAAGAGACATGCATTAACTTTCCATAAAAGAGATAAATATAATGCCCCCATGTCCTAGGCATTCCAGATTAACAAGACCACCAAAAAAAAAAAAGGAAGGTATTTCCTAAAACCTGGGATTCACTTCTTACAAAAATACATGTAGACCAATCCCAAAAAACTAGGAAACCCAAAAAAATATCACCACATACTTTATTTGGATTCAAGGTAGCTCCAGGGCATGGGCTTGATTGATTACAGTACTGAGTAATACTAGCTCTCAATCCCATGGTGGACATACCTCAAGAAAACAAAAAAGAAAATTATTTTGGCCTACCAGTTTGATTTATACCCTCTTTTTCGGCATTACAAAGAATACAAGGACACGTTTTTTGTGCTCCCTTTCCTCCTGTCATTGAGACAAGCATTCAAGAAAGTGGTCTGAGGTCAATGAGATAAGATAATGGATGAGTGGATTTTAAATGCGCATGCCAATTTTGATTTTTAGTCGAGCATCGCAATAAAAAGTCAAGAATCAAATCTTAATCAACAACAAGCCATATTATAAACTTCTCACATAATTTGATGAAAGAATGGGGGATGTCCATCAAAATTTGAATGGGGCTCACCAGCGCCCTCTTTGCAAATACAGCTGCCTTTATCAAGTAAATTGGTACCAAAATTTTATTCTGAACCTTAATTCCTCGCTACTAATTTTTTCATACGATTTGAATACAGGGTTTAGTTTTTTTTTTTTTTTTTTTTTTTGGGTGGAAATTTATGCTTTTTTTTAAAATGAGTCAATGGCAATAGGATCAAGTACTTTTGCCACAGTTTCGGAATGGATGCGTTCTTTGAGAAAGCTTCTGGAATTTTGCCATGTGAGTGACACTGATTAGAGGACAACAGGTGCTGGTTTTGCCACACACAATTTCATTCGTGCAGTTATGAAGCACTCCATATGGAAAGGGTGCCAACCCTTTTTTTCTTATAATTTACAGTATGGAAAGGTGCACTGCCAATGAGTACCATCCTTAACCAGCATCATCCCAAAGGAAGATTTAAGAAGATAGTCCTTTGATGTGAAGAATATGTTAACTACAAATTCTTTACAAAAAAAAATTTGAATCTGTTAACTGGAAATGGAATTAAAAGGCTTACTTAATCGGTGCTGGGTTTTATTCCACCACCCCATGCAATGAATCACAGGATTCCTTTCCAATAGAATCTTATGCTATCAACTGTTCTGTTTTCCTATTCTCCATTAATGTCCAGGCCTGACCGTTGCAATGGAGCTTTGAACCTCTTCCTGAGTCAATCTCCTCAGTTTCTATTAACTCAATGCTCTTTATTGTTTCATTGTATATATATAATGGTAGTACAATGGTATAATATACACTTTCCTATTTTGTTACATGCAATATATGTTTTCGTGTGTTGTTACATTCTGAATTTTGTTTCTATTAGTCATGATGGATTTGTGGATCCTATATTGGGCCCTACATCACCGACCAATTGGTATTGATGCTTTATCACACTACCCTTTGTGAGATGATTCACAGACCATATATATTGGAATGATACGCCATTCAACTATTGAAGTTTCTGAGTTTAATTCAGAAATTTTAAATGATGACGCTCTGGTGGCTGTCTAGCATTGTCACTGTATTAAATCAAGTTCACATTATTCAACTTTTAAAATTGGCAAGCAAATGAGAAATAATTTTTGTTACTCATTTTCCTTTTACTTCACAGGTACGGTTCCTCAAAGTAAAGATGATTCAACCCAATGGGTCTAGTACTGCCTTATTACATGTTCTCTTTGTTCATAAGGGTATCCCGGGGAGGGGGGGGGGGGTCCGAAATGCATAGAATGCAACAATCAAGTTCCTCGAAATCGTGCTTTTTGTGGAGCTTCAACTTTGGATTTAGAAGAGAGATCTTTCATTTTCAATGAATAACCCCTCAAAATGTTGAAGGAAGTGTTAGTACAAGAGAAAACAGGACCAGGTTACTTATTTCCCGTTTGGATGCTTTACCCATGGTTAGACACCATTTCTTAGCTAAATAAGGTGAGAATCATTTTTACCCAAGTTTATTTTAACGAAGGTGGGGAGCAAAATCACAATCCCATGGAAACCCTACTACAAGGAGGGTTGATATTGGGTAAAAAGATATAAGTCCAATAAATTAGGAGTATTGGTTATTATATGATAAGTTTGAGGTATATGTGATATACATAGGGTTCTTATCTAGAGTGAGATTACATGTACGAAATGTGTGAGGAAAGAATGTATGCACCCTATTTAAGGTCACCATATGGGAAAGGTAATTTATGTAGAAAGAGAGGTTGGGCCTCCTGCATAGAGAGGAAAGGCATTCATATAGAGAGGTGAGTTTTTTATGGAGAGAAATGTTACGACGGTATCTCTTGTAGAGTGAGGTACCTCCTGTAGAGTGAGGTGCTAGTTTCTCGTAGAGAATTGGTTTCTATAGAGATTCTGAGTATTATCTCCTTCTAATGAGAGAAAGTCTTTGTTGCTGTCAAGGATCTCTTTCTAGAAAATGGCCTGGCTGTGGAATAGAGTTGTAAGACCCACTTGTGATATCGCCCAAGAGTGCTTATCTAAAAAGGTCATTTGACTGGGCTTTATTGAGAGTTATAAAAGTAACTTTGTGTTGCAAAACCTTTGATGTAACTTTCATCTTTATAGCGGATTTTTGTTTGTAATGTCAATGGATGTAGCCCTTTTGATGTGAACTATATAAATCTGGATCTTTTTTATGGTGTGTGCGTTTTATTCTCTATTTTTCTAATTATAGTCTGCCCTCACCTATTTTGCTTAAGTATATGATCCTATTGGGATTCAAATTTTGAGGTTTCTATTTCCTCACGGTTATGAGAGTGTGGGACTTTGTATAAGACTTGGGTTTGTGCATTCAAATAAAGAAAAGTACATGTTGAAATATGCTAGTATTTATTGGAGGTAGAAAAATATGACGATGACCACCACAATCTTCCAGCGTAAATGATAAATATATTTATTTGGCAAAAAAAGGAAGAAATCATAATGCTATTGGATGGATATCCTCATGGTAAGTAAATAATTTTGTTATTAATATGGAGATCGTTAGAGAGGTTGATAAGCGAAATCACCATCCCATAAAAATCCTATTAAAAGTAGGGTAAATATTGATAAGAAGCTAGAGTCTAACTAAATTAGTAGTCTTGGTATATATTAAAGTTGATATATATGTGACATCCATGGGATTCGTACCTCATATGGGATTTATAACCTTATATGTATCTAATGAAAGAGGGAAAAGATAGGTGTGCCCTATTTGGGCTCACCATATAAGAAAGGTGACATTCTTTAGAGGGGGGAAGTAGGGAGAGGCAAGCCTCTTATATACAGAGAATTGATCCATATATCAAGAGAAACACCACAATAGAACCTCCTATAGAGTGATAGGAAGAAGTGTTGTCCATGAAGATTTTAGGTGCCATCTTGTTTTGGTGAGTGAAAGCCTTGAAAAGCATCTTCGCTTTGGAGTAAAAATATAGATTGGCATATGATGTAGGTCTCGAGAGCTGGTCTAAAAGTGTTTCTCCATTAGGCTTTAGCTGGGGTTAGAGAGGTAACTCTATATCTAAAAATTTGTAATACAACACTCATCAGTATAGTAGTATTGAGTTTATCATAGCAGCATATGAAGCCCATTTGAGGTGAAGCACGTAAATTTTGGATTCTTGTGGTATATGTTTGTTTTACATTTCTCATATTATGATTTATAATTGCTTATTTGTTTGTAGTCGGTTGAGTAAATAATCTTGGTGGGATTGAACTTTTGGGGTTCGTGTTTCCATATCTAAGAGGGTTCTTAAATCCTAATTATATGCTATGCTCATCTTATATTGTCGTATTTCTCAAAACAATATGTTTAAAATATTAAAGGCCTCAAAACACTGAAAATTGTTTGTAAAATTAATTTTTAAAAAATTGCTGTATTAGTTCTTTATAATACTTAGAATGAGTAATATTACTATGGTTATGTCCCAGCGGGGCCTTACTTTTCTCATCTAATATCCCCTCTTACATCATTGGAGACGGTTATCTACGGTTTCTCACATTCTATATCACTAGTGTGACACCTCTGAGATGCAAAGGTTTAAGTAAAATATAAAAATTATTAAAAGAAGTTAGTTTCTAAACTTTAATTGGAGATATATATTTATTAGAGAATACCTTTAGGATGTGCTTGAATCGGAAAGAGTATTAAGTGCAGTATCGTTTTCTTTTATTTAAAAAAATATGGATAAGACTATAGAGATCTAAGAAAATATTAAGTAAAACTATAATGACTAATGAGTAAGCTTAAAGTTTAATTTTATTTTATTGAGTGTTAACTTTTTTTTACAATAAAAAAATATTAATTTTTTAACTTGTTTTTAAATAGGTTTTGACCTTTTTGGAAATATAACTTTTCTAATTTTAAAATATTAATTAGCATATTTCCTACAACTTTGTTTTTTAAATGATGCATCACAATTGAGCGGGAATTTATCACATTAAACAAAACGGGAATTTATCAAAAACACGGGAATTTATTCTCTTTCACATTAAACAAAACGGGAATTTATCAAAAAAAAATTTATTTATCTATCTTTTCTTTTTTTTTGTGTAATGCCTATAAAGTTTCAATATCCCTATTTTGGAGTGTTGAACTTTTTTCAATTTTAAAATATTAACTAACGTATTTCCTACAATTTTGTTTTTTAAATGATGCCTCAGGTTAATCCTTCTAGAGTAACTTATTTTCTTTCATATTAAACAAAAAGAGTATTTATCAAAAAAATTGTTATTTATGTATAAATCTATTAATAATCTGAAGTTTCAATATCCTTTTCTTACCATGAGGTAAATGTACACCACGTACAAATTAAAGTTTGGCCTCAAACGGTTTAGAAAATCTTTCAAAGTTTGGCCTCAAAGAGATCCAAAAGTTAACACTTTCTTGTTAAAATGATCAGGCGAAATAAGTTGGGGTCGTCGCGAGAATTTGGTGAGAGTAAAAATTTGGGAATGTGACATAAGCACGGATTTTTTTGGATAAGTAAAGTGGGGATTTGGGCCCCAACCTTTTTGGTAAGAATGGCGTCAAAGATCTCATCATGAAGCTCGGCGATACTACAGGATGTTATGCACTCATCATGGAGCTCGACGATACTACAATAAGAGGGATGTTATGCACAAAGTAGACTGGTCCGAAAAGGAACATCCTATATTGAGAGTTGTTTGAGGTTTGAAATATCTAACTGCCTGCACCGCCAATAAAATAGAAAAACTGGTCTATGGGTTGCGCTCCTGTGTACCCACACAAAATAAAAAACAGGTCTATGGGTACTAGGTTCTCATTTTTGGATTTTTGGACAAATTAGGGGAACAAGAAAAACAACAAAAAAAAAAAAAGGGAGGCTCTTGAGTTGTTACGAAAATGCACCAATACAATGTTGCAAACCTCGGACGAGTATACTTGTACTTAATATTTCCAACTTATTTTGTGATATCATTTTTAATGACCGAAAAACACACCCAAACTTGTGGATTTTCAATGTTTTATCTTTGAATAACCTTCTCCCACCATCATCCACCAAAAACTTTCGAATTAGGTTTTGGCCATTTTTTATTGAAGTTCTTCTATAAAATCTTAATGCGAAGCGTCATTATTGTTTCCCGACAAATTTGAGTAAAAACTATGGCCGTTTTAGTGAGATATGATCATGTTAAGTTTTGGTTTCCCACTTTTTGGCAAAATTTTCGTCCCGTTTACCAAGCCTTTTCATTATGCTTTTATTCGGCTAGTATTTGAGGATCCGCCAAAAAAATTTTGTGAGAAATCCTAATACTATCATTTGACGATAATTTCGGCTCAAATGATTGTCGTTTCGTTCAGTGGTGGGAATTTTTCTTTTTCAAAAATGGAAATTCTGTAGTCTCATTTTTTTGGCTTTATATCTAGAATTAAACCCTTTTTTTGGTTTTTGATCTTGTATTGTTGTATATATATACATTTGTCTTTTAAGTTGGAAAGCTCCCTGCAAAAGCTTGGCTCAAATTACTGCATGGATAGCAAGATATTGCTCCGAGAGTGAGCGGAGGTTATGGGGATTGATAAGCATTCATATATTGCAAATTCCCAACATTTTGGCTCGATTTGAGCTCGATCCGAGTAGAAAAAACCTATAGAGCCACATATTGATGAGAAGCTGATATAGCGAGGAACAACATATCGAATTTTGAGCTCATTTGGCCATAGGCATTGGGAGATGTCGCCCTCAATTTTTTGCCAAAAACATTTCGTGGCCTCCTGCAATTCCCATGAAGATGATGGACCACTTCTAAAGTATGGTCCCTCAATAATACTCGATGGTCCTCCGCCCTGATAACCCTGAAAACTGGTCTTCTGGATATCAGGTTAGGCTCCAAATTTGGACTTATGCTCTCTATTTCGTAAAATTTCAAAGTCGAACGAATGCAGCTTCCCTCTAACTCAACAAGTATGTTCGGGCCATTTTATCTTACTTTATCGAGTGTTGAAACAAACCCCACTTAAGCCTTTCGACATGAAATCTTGCATCTCGAGGAATTTGATGATGTTTAATGCCGTACTCTTGGGGTTCCTTGTTAATTTGAATGTTCTAATGCTCATATCAATGTTGTAAAATAAACAATTGAGTTATCTTGGTCATATCTTTGTCATCTGATGTTAGATCAAATGATTTTTGGACAGTGCTCCTTGGATTAAAGATCTCTAATGGTCAAATTATGATTTCGATCCAGCTTGACTCAAGTTTGAATGCGCTACATTCTGGATTGTTCAATTACTCATTGGGCGTAATTGAGCTCAAATCTTTCTCATTTTTGGAAACGAGCTTCTTTTCATATTAAAGAGATTTTTTACTTTGGATTATGAGACTGCTTTTACCCAATGTGGTTATTTCTAGTGGTTCCTTGAGGACTTCAACAGTGATCATGTCAGGTATTTAGTTGGCTAATGGTCTGTGGGGGTTTCACCTGGCGAGCCATTATTTCAACTTATGTCTTTATTTCTCCAATTTAGAGCGACAAAAAGGCCATTAGAAGGTTGGAATCTGCGGATTCACCTCCTCAGGGTACTGTATTCCACAGCCATAACGACTATCACTTGGTAATTTATTTTGCTTCAAAATGCGCCAAAACTATTATTAACAATATGCATTTGGATCTACTCTAAGTCGAGACTCATCTTACTTAGACTAATAATTGTTGTCAAAAATCCAATAGAGTTTCCTAGTATTTGCTTATTAGTTTCCTTTGGTTTTGCCAAAGCTACCGTCAGATCATCTGCCTGTGCTTCTGGAAATAGGAGGCAACAAGATAGGGCCCTTGGAGAGGCCTTTTGATAGACAAGAGATTGCATAAGCTATATTGAGTCTTGGGGGATGATAGAACAAAAGGGCCAGATGGATTTCCTTTCGCTTTGTGCTTTACTATTGGTAGACAGATAGAGACGATGCATTTTCATTTTTCAATGGTAAAGGAATTTTACCAGAGGGGCAGAATGTTGTTAATGCTATGTATATAGTTTTTAATTCGAGAAAGGGTGGCAATAAGTACTATTAATAGTATCCGACCAATAAACCCACTTACAAGCTTGTATAAGATCTGTCGTGCATGGAAGCTCTAAACCCGACAGGTTATTTTTTGGCAAATAGAGTACAAGAAATAAAACATGAAATACATACCACAAGAACACACAGATTTACATGTTTCACCCCATAAGGGCTACATTCATGGGCACGGCAAATTGAAATACATTATATCAATGAAAGTTACATCAAAGATTTTGGAACATACAGTTATTTCTCTAAATCTTGACAAAAACCCAAGTCGAACAAACTCTTTTAAATCACTCTTCCTTTCTTTTCTTTACTTTTGGCAACCATTACCGACAACACCAGAAAGAGATACAAGAGCAACAAAAAACTGACTTTCTCTCTAACTAGAAAGGGAAATAACCAAAAATCATCATAGGAACCACTTCTCTATAAAAAACCAACATCTCACTGTGCATGAGTTTGCAAGAGGCATCATCATTGTTTCTCCTCATATGAAGCTCTCTTCTCTAAGAGAAAATTGCATCTTATGTACAAGAGGCTCTACCTCCCTCTCTCTCTAGAGGAACCACCATTTCTATATGGTGATCCAAATTGAGCACACAAATTCTCTGCACTTTCATCTCATATATTTAAGTTAGGAATCCACACAAAATAGGAAACTTCCTATAGACATTACATATATCTTAAACTAAAGAGATATATCCAAGAGTCCTAATGTTTTTGGATTTCTATTTCCTTTAGAAAACTTATCAATATCAATCTCAATCCTACAGAATATAGGAATATCTCAATCCCACATAATATGAGAATATCTCACTCCTATATAATACGAGAATATCTAATGTGGGTGATTTTGAATAGCACCAAATCCCTTCTTGCTTGAAGGCTCATAGAGGTATTGGCTTTAGTGATTTCAGGTCTTCAGTCTGCTTTTTTGAATGGTAGGCACAGATAGTATTGTGGTGGCTCAAGAGTGTATCTACCCAAAGACAGTAACAAATTTAGGTTAGGAGACAATGTAAAATTAATATGGAAAAGGCTTATCACAAGTTTGATCAATGTGTAATGATGAAGGTAATTGAAGCCATGGATTTTTGGGCTAGATGTAAATTTGGATTCACAATTGCGTTTCCAAAGCCCATTTCTCAACACTCGTGAATGGTAAACCTAAGTGCCAGTTTGAATGTCAAATAATAAGAAATTTTTATCCGATAAAAATACAGTTTTTCAAATACCAATTGCAAAAAATGCCAAGCTTTTTTTTATTCTGCGATTCTCTCACTCAACAAGAATAGGATAACTGCGCAATTAATGCTTTTTTTCTCACCTTGCTGCATGTATCTCCTTCTAACCTTGATGCAACCACAAATCCACGAACAGAAGAATGGAGCAAACCATAATAGTGAATTAAAGATCTCTTTGCTTCTGTTTTCTCTTCTCCCCTTTAACAAGAGACATAAGCTAGCAAACTCTAATGATGAATTAAAGATATCATTGCTTCCATCTTCTCTTCTCCCCTTTGACAAGAGACCCAAGCCTATTATTGTTGTTCTTCTTCTCTCATCTTTTCTGCCTTATTTGAGCTTTATATTTTACCTCTGTTTTGGAGGTATGATGAGAGTCTGCCCCTGGTTTTAGAAAAGAAAAAAAGCGAGTGAGAGAGAGAGAGAGAGAGGAGAGGAGCTTAGTCATTCTCGAGAGAAATAAATAGGCTTTAGAGATAGAGAGTAGATTTGGAGTTTATGAAGTAGAGAGAGAGAGTAAACAGAAACTCGAGCCTGCTATGGAACTTCTGTGGGCAAATAGAGTGGCTGCTTCCTTCATAATTTCTTTTTGACAGTTGATTTTCCTTTGAAGATTTTGAGTTGAAATAGTTTAGAAAGAGAAAGGGTAGATTTGGGGTTTATAAGGTCGAGAGAAAGTAGATTTTCTGAGGTAGAGAGAGAAAGTAGATTTGGGGTTTCTAAGGTAGAGAAAGAGAGATAGTAGATTTGAGATTTATGATGTAGAGAAAGAGACTAGATTTGGGGTTTATGATGTAGAGAAAGAGACTAGATTTGGGGTTTCTAAGGTAGAGAAAGCAGATTAAGGGTTTTTGAGGTAGAGAAAGAGAGAAAGTTGATTTGGGATTTCTGAAGTTTCACAGTGTGGGTTGTTGGGTCACAAGGTGGGGTTTGCAAGGGGTGAGAGAGCCGCACTTTCATGAATAAAAAATTCAAGTCTAACTTGATTTTTTTTTTTACAGTAACTTTTTCCTTGATACTGCCGAATTTTTTATTTTAATCTAAAAATCTAGTAAAATCTTGTGGTTGTCCAAATGGTCCAAATCTATTTCACAAGATTTTTGGATTGCAATCCAAAAATATTGCAATTTTGGTTACATTCAAACTAGCACTAAAAGTTTTTCTTTCAAGGCCCTTAGAATTGTTAGGCAAGGAGATTCCCTATCTCTTTTTCGTTTTGTATTAGTATTGCAAACGCTTTTTAGTGTAATGCTAAAATTAGTAGATGCATCAGGGTTGTTCAATGACTTTCAGGTAGTGGAGGGACGAATAAATGTCACTTATGAAGTATGCAGACAACACTATGATTTTTTCTTATGTGAAGAAGAATATTTTGTTTGTTATGAGATTGTTACCATGCGAAAAATTATACATGGAAAAAACAAACTAGTAGGGGCAACTTGTGAAGAGAAACAGGTTAGGAGAAAAAATATGAGGACATATAGCCTCAATAAGGATATGGCCATTGATAGAGCAGATGGCGGATCAGTATTCATGTAGCCGGTCCCAAATAGTTGGAAAAAAGATCTGATGATAATAATAATGACGATGATTCCGTTTACCGATATGAGAGCCCCAAGATCTATCTAAGATGTAGTCATGCAAAGACTCCAATACAGGTTTGATTTGTGGCAGTCTAAATTCCTAGCAATCGGTGGGCCATTGATTAAATCCACACTATTTAATATTCTATTGTACTATATGTCTTTGTTTAGAGTGCCGAGTTTTGTTGTAAAGCAATTAGAAGGTCTAATGAGAAAGTTTTTATTGCAGGAAACTGCTGAATGAAATTTAGTTTCATGGCGCACAATACCATGAAACGTTGGAGGTATGAGAATAAAACAGCTAAGACTCATGAATAATGCTTTACTTCCTGCATGATAGTGAAGGTGTGCTATGGAGAGCAAACGGTTTTGGAGGTTTATTATGAAAGAAAAATATGGTTAGGATCTGGAAATTAATTTGGTTGCAAATTAAGAGTTGTTTATTAGCAGTTAAGACTCATGAATAATGCTTTACTTTCATTGATTTGTATGGATATTGTTGGGCATCAAGAGTTGTTTATTAGAAGTTAAAGGTCGTTGGTGGGAAGAAATAGAAATAGAGCTGTAAGAGAAAGTGAATTCGAAAAATGCAAAGTTAAAAAGGTATGGTTTTTCGATCAGGGCACGCTATGCAGTGGGAGATAAGGTGTACATATAATAGGCAATCAGATGTCATTCAACACTATATCCGATGCCTAGAATTGAACCCCAATCTTTGCATTTAGTAAAAAAAATTGTATTGTCTAATGGCAAATATAGATAGAAGGAAATAGGATTGGGCAATGATCTAATGTAACGGTTGTATTATAGTATAATGCAACGACACTTTTAGAAAATCATGTTTGTGGTATTTGTATGTGGATGCTAGTAAGAAAGGAAGTTTAAGGATATTCAATTATCGATATAAATGAACTTCATTCAACGACACAAATAAGAGTGGGGTAGTGGTATCCAGTCTCCACCAGATCTTCAATGGATGTTTTTGGGGAACCCAGAAGGGCATGAATTGAAGGCTTAGCTAGGAGTCGTAATGGGTCTGTAATGGCTCAATGTAGTTGGCGAGCTTTGGTATTGTGATAGCGGACGAAGCAAAATTGAGGTCACTAACCTAAGGCTTAAAGGTAGTGAAAGGTGTAGCTCAATAGATCATCATATAAGGGGATTTGATGAATGTTATTTTGTGGTGTAAGAAATAAATGTTCTATGCTCAATGAAGAGCTTATGGGAGGAGGTCAAAGATTTTTTTGGTAAAATGGAGGCGTTTTTTTGTCATGTATGAGCAGTGTTTGAAAAATCGTTGATCCAGATCGAAATCACCCGATCAAGATCGAAAATCATCTAAAGAAATTCGGATCTCAAAAGATATCGGGATTCAATAGAACAAGGTTTTTCTACATTATTTTAATAAAAATTACACTCCTAGAGTTCTGTCAACATCATTGGCACCCGGGGCCCACTACACATGTAGCCAGTAAGAAGCACTTGTTGTCAGCCTCCCCATGAAGTCATCAAGCTCTTGCGCATGAGGTAAAGGTCATGCCTTGCCCATTTTACACTCCAATGGTGCGATCTTGGATAATTCCTTAATCTTTTCAAGTGTGAACAGGGAGTGTGCATTTAATACACTGCTCATTTTGACGATCCATAATCACATAATACACGACAAAATAGTTTTCTCTCTCTAGCTAGCTTTTCTATTTTATGCCATTTTTTTTGTTTTTTTACAACAATAAACATGCTTGGAGTGGAGCAACGTAGGGGGATGAACATGCCATTTTTTATTTTTGAAATTTTAATATAGTTATTTTCCATTTTTTAGGGTAAAAGTTTTTTTGAATTTTTTTTATTGCCATAATAAACATGCTTGGAGTGGGGTTGGCAACGTAGGGTAATGAACATGCCATTTTAAAATTTTTTAGATTTTAATATCTTTATTTTCCATTTTTTAGGGTAAATATTTTTTTGAATTTTTTTTATTGCCATAATATTAAAATTTATTGGGGGTTTTATTTTTTTAATCATATTATAGGGAATTATTTTCTAATAATTTTTAATCATGTTTGTTATAATATTATAATTTACAAAAAGGGTTATTTGAAATAGTTTGGCCGGAATTTGCTTTCTCGGTTCGAGATTAAAGCTAGACCGTTAATCCTGCGCCATCAGATGGTGGTGACTCGGTGTGAGGTATAATAAGCCCGATTGAGGTAATCTCCAGCGTTTTTCCTTTTATTTCTTGCAATCTTATTTTTTATTCTCTGCATTGTTGTTTCAATGGCATCAAGTTTTAAGATCTTGGTTTTATTATTATGTTGATTTTATTTTAAGGTTCACGTTAAGTACTCTATCACCAAAACAAAAGGGGTGAAATAAAAAAAAAATATTATTTCTCATAAAAATATCACATAGGTTTTTTTTTCAAAAGGTTCATTAGATACAAGGCTGTAATTGTTTTCCTTTGGATGGGACTTGTATAAGGTGTAACCTTACACAATCGCAAGTAAGGCGCACCTCCAAAACATGCCAAAAGACGCAGTTTCATTGTCCGAAACACCTTCAATGGCTTGAAATATATTTTTTGTTTATCGTTCCAAAAAAAAAGTACATCAAGTAGATATATGAACACTTGAAAGTCTTAAAAATTAATGGTCTAGATAATATGTTACGAGATGCCCTATTTTTTATACTCGGGATACTTTTTTCCCATATCCATACTTCAAAGTCAAGATCAATCGGAAAGTTTTCCGGTGTAGAAACAACCTCTTTGAGCGGGTTGGGTTTTTGAGGTGCACCTTAGATAGACGTTTTTTTCGAGTTTAGGTTGCGATGTGTAAGTTGAAAACGTAAATTGGTTGTCTTTGTTTCTCGTTGATTGAATAAAAGAAAGGAAGTGATAATTCTTGTCCCAAAAAAAAAAAAGGGAAAAAAAAATATTTATGTAGACAACATAAGCAAATACCAAAAATTAGGGATGCGGATAAAATACCAGTTTTAAGGCCAACTGATTTTATTGCCCCAGCAAACTGTCCATTTACTCCCACTAACAAATACCAAATTAGGGGTACTTTTAGGACCCCCAAACTTTGGGGATGTATCCTCCACTACCTACACGATAATCCCCCCTCCCCCCACCCCTCACAAAAAAACAAACACTCAAAATCAAAATTTTCAAATACGTACTCTATGTACATACTCTATGAGACTAAAAAATAATGTTCCAAAATTGAATGAGCATCATCCAATTTGTGGATTGCAAGATCTAAATGTTAAAGAGCTCAAAATCTAATTTACTTTTTTAAATAATTTTCTGAGGATATTTAAATAGATCACAAATTTTCAGATCCAGATCTTTCTAACTACATTTTTCAGGCGGGGTAGCAAATGAATAGTTTGGTCCTACACGATCATAGTAGATGCTCCATTTTAATTTAATATTGAGAGATTTACATGGAGTGAGGGAGAGAGAAAGAGTTATGCGAGGATTGGGGAAATAGGGACAGAAGGAAGCAGGAAAAGAGGTAAGTGGCACATGGTAAAGGGGTGGTTATACGGCTGGACCTGCACTTGCCGTGGGACCCTAGATGCATTGCGTGCCCGGGTCTTGGCTAAAGGGCCCCTGGCCTGGGTCTTGGCTTGGTGGCCTTGCCCAGCCTAGCTATGTTAATGGTGAGGATCAGACAGGGTTAAGCCAATTTACAAAGTAAAGTTTTCCTAAAGAAAAATAAACCCAAGACGGGTTGGGCTAGGATGAGCGGGACGATTGAACAGAGCCCCAACCCGCCTTTCAAGCTCGGTCGCCCTTCTAGCCGAATTTTGTGGCCCATGTCAAAGATATCATATAATAGGGTAGGGCCACTTGGCCATTACCAATCTTAGATACTTGTTACTGTACTCTAGTCCTAAAACTAGTTCATCTTCTAACACATTATCTGGACTATCCATTTTCAAGATTTTCAAAGTGTTTATAGATCTGCTTGATCGTCACTATTTTTAGAATTTTAAATTTTCTTTCGGAATTGTATACAATGAGACTATTTACCTTTTGTTTAAGGTAGTCACAATTATTTACAACCATCTGATGTGAAATTTGATAGCTTAGATGTGTCACAAAATTCAAGAAAATTTCTTTTGAAATTTGAATTTGGTCAATGTAATAATTGTAGCCACCCAAATTTACATCCAATGGTCAAGATTAATGCGAGCACCTTGTACCAACGGTAAATGGTCTCATTGTATACTTTCCCATTTTATAATTGTAGAAAACAATAGATTTTTATATCATTGCAAGATTTTGCGGTGCAGAAACTGCATTTTTGACATAGTTTTAAGGTACACTTTACAGTACAAGGTCGGTATAATCTTTTTTTTAAAAAAATCATTTTTAGGAAAAAAACAAAAAATAAAATTCTATTACATAAATAAAAAATCTGAATAGCGCACTATGAAAATTCAATAATTTTGTTGGAAAACAACACTTCAATTTAGGTTGAAATAGAAAACTTCAATGCACATTACAATGAAAGGATCGCATCTATACTTGAAGCTGCCTCACATTTTCAAAAAGCATAACAAAATCACACAAAATATAAAATATATTAAGAACAATGGTATTCGTTTTCCGTTTTTGTAAAGAGTACAACAATTTTAAATACTAAAAAGTGAATGAAGAAAATGTTTGGTGAGTGTGGTCGTTAAAGGCCTTATAAGTGCTTGTAAAATGAAATTATATAGTAGAACATGAATTTAGTGGGAGTATAGTCATTTGTGGACTATACTAAGCAAACGATGTTTGTTGATACTGGATTATACTTGACGTGCTAGGTCGGTCTGGTTCTCGAGAAAACCCATGTTACTTGGGCTAAGAGGAACAAACCGATGATGATTATATGGGTTATTCCTTGATGAGGTCGGAGTATGCCCTGATGAAGGAGCCAATGGACTATATGACCCTCGTGTGTGATAGAGGCCTTAAGAGATAGAGCCAAACCCTCATTATTTGTACCATGACACGGCATACACATCGATAGTTGTTTTCGGAAAAGTGTACCACGTTTCATAATGAAGAGTGTATATGTGCGAGAGATACTCATTTGTGCACCATCGAGCTATGGATTGCATCAAGTTAGGATGACTTTGATTTTGTCTATAGGGGAACCTGAAATCCATATACTGGGATTGCAACCCCTTGTCCATTAGCTAGACTTTGGTGACCCACTAATGATGTCCTGCATGGATTGTGGGTCATGGACATCGCTGAGTCGGTTTGAGAAAGCATATATGGTTCGTAGTTCGCGGTTGGACATGGAGTGCCCCAACAGATATTTATTCCTAAACCATATTGATCATTTTCCCATCAAAGTATTTAATTTTATTTATTTTAATAATATTGATTTTTATAATTGTTATTTACATTTTTCTAAATCTTTGGATATTTTATTTATCAAATTTGGATTTACAAAAACATATATATTGATTTTATAATGATTTCATTATTCAAATAATAATTTTTTGTATTTTTAAAAAATATAAAAATAGCATAATTGCATAGAAGACCCCATAGGTCTTTTGGGCCCACCATTGCAACTTGGACGGGGCCCATTATGTGCCCAAATAGATGGCATGCCCCTCCTATAGAAACCTTCTATTTTGTGGAGATCAAGCTCTAAAGCTTGATAGATAAGTATATGTTGTTTTAAGTAAGCTTGAGACTTGAGGAAATTTTGAATGATATTTTGATATGTATGAGAAGGCCTATGCATAAAATAAGAAAGTATAATATTATAATATGTTAATTTTTTATTTGAATTAATTGATGGGGAAATGGTTTAGGAAGTGGAAGATAATGGTCTAGCACCTTCTATGGGATAGTGATGGCCTATATATAGAATGAAGAGCTCATATCTCTCATCTCACAAGTCACTCAAGATCAATGGTGTATATTCAATCTCACATGAGTGGCAAGTCAAGGAAAACCCTAAGAAACCCTAATTCTATTTAAGCACTATAAAAAGGAAAGTACCCTGCCCAAAATCTCTACACCTTATCTCTACACCTCATAACTTTCTATCCCTCTCCCCTAAAACTCCCATAGGGGGCACACCCCACTCTAAGCAATTTCTCTCTCTTTTAAGAAAGTTTCACTCTCTCTTGAAAGACTTAAAAGGGGGGTACACCCCACTCTCTCTCATCTCATGTTTTCTCTCATGTGGTCTCTCATTATCTCTCATCTCTCTCTCATCTCATGTTTCCATTGGTGTGGCTTGTCCAAACTTGCTTTCCTGAGTGAAATTGAAGGTTGCCCATTAGATCATGCGCCATCGGAAGATGGTGACTCGGTGTGGGGTGTAAGAAACCCGGTTGAAGTAATATTCGGCACCCTCTTTTGTTTCTTGGTTATTTGTTTATAGCTTTCTCTTGTATATTTTCTTTGTTAATGAAAAGTGGGTTTTGAATAGCTTCAAGCTCCTATAGTATTCTTCTTCTCTTTTTTTTTTCTTTTTTTTGAACTTAGTATATTGTAAAATGACTACTTGTGCGTGATCTAGATCGTGAAGAGAAGAAAAAATATTGAAAAATAAATAAATTATTATATACTCTGGTTAGATCACACAAGTCCTTCTTTCAAAAAAAACAATATGAGAATTCGGTCACAACAAGTTTTAAAGCACATAACTTCCTTAGTGAAAATATAAGTTTCCCCAACAATTTTGAAAAAACAGCAAAGGGGAAGAAAGGAAAAAGGAACGGGGACTATAGAGGATTATACAAAATATGTTTTCGCAATCGTACTACTGCACTAACGAAGATTACGTTGAAAAAAAAAAAATTGAGTGACATTAATTTCTTCTAACATGTAAAGATTCAAAATTACATCTCTCAACGTTCAATAATAATTTTAAAAGCATAAGAATTAGAATATATGTGTCTGTTTATATTAAAGTGGAAAATATTTACTTATAATGTAAAACAAACAATTTCACTTAACCATGTAGGTAAACAACTAATAAACCAGAATTAATACCTTGTTGTTGCTCAAGTGGAGTTACATCCAATTGCAAATTGATAAAACTAACAAAGAAAACTACTAATTTTAAGTCTTTAGGAAATGTTTTTATAGGAATGATAAAGTATAGTAATATTTTGCTTTCTTCAAAACTTTATTTTCTTGTGGTCATATCCAATATTATGCATTTTAAAACATTTTAAATGAAAAATAGACTATCCTTCAAAAATTTTGTTTTAAATTGCTAGCCATGAAGAAAACATCTAAGGATATGAATCAGAAAAGTAGAAATATAGGTAAGGATGAACCCTACATTCTTGAACAAGACAAAAGCAAATTTCAAAAAAATAAAAGTTGAAAAGTGGGACATAAATTAGTTGGTTGTGAACTAGAAGGTGAGAGAGGGATGGCTTGCACGCCAATCCAATTAAAGGAGAAAAATGTTCCTACAAAGATCCTTATTTAACTGTGAATATTAATATATAGAAAGAGGAAAGAGGAAAAAGAAAAAAGAATAAAGGAAAAGTAAAACCCAAGCTAAATAAAGCGGGCATTGGAAGCCTATAAAATACTCCATTGTGTTTATTCCCTTCTCTCACGTGAGAAGCTATTTTATGAAATAGAATTAACATGTTTTTCGTTTTTGATATGGCTGTTTTTAGTTTTTAATTTTCTTTTCTTTTTTTTTAACAATTAGTTTCCCATTTTCTTGAGAAGAGATTTAGAAAGAAGGGTTGAGATTCATTGGCACACATCCCCTTTTACGATCCCAGGAGCTTGTTCTAGAGCTGACGTCGATCAAAATGATGCCCGCTCTTTGAGAATCTATCATAATGCCAATAAGTTATACGTGCCATCACCAATCCAAAAATAAAAATTAACAATCATGAGCAAAAAAGCATTGTTACTATAGACCTGATTTATGAATCAAAGATGATATATGACTACAAAGTCTATAAATTACCTTTTGAAAGTTAAATTTATGATTTTTGAAACACCCAAAATACATAAAGACTGACGTATTTAGGTAGTTTGAAAGTCCAACTACAGAACTATGTAAAATATTTATTTGGGCTTACAAGAAAGACTATCGAATTAAAGATAAAACAGGCAGGGAAAAATTCTTTAAAAAAATTAAAACATTAACATAAGGTCCAAAATATTGATCATTCATTAATACCGCATCCTTCTCCTATTCCCTAAATGGGTTTCTCTTAAGGATATAGATATAACAAGGACACACGCACAAAGGAAAAGTGATGGCCAACTTCTGCATTTTATACAATCTCTGCTTTTGGTGGACAGCCAAGCTTTAAACAAGAAATCCCTCCAATGGCAAGTTTCGTATATTCACCTTTAGAGCTTCCTATATAGAAGAACTTGCACGCCAACAAACATCTAAGACTGAGAGGAGAGAAAAAGAAGCACTTATTCTCTTAAAAAAAAAAAAAAAACGACACTTATTCTCTCAAAGAAAAAAGAAAAAAAAAGAGAGAAGCACAAAAAAAACAAAGAACAAGAAAGAGTGCTGCATATACATACATCCTGAGATAGATACAAGTCATAGAGTACAGAACCAGGGAGAGTGAGAGAGCAAGAGCTATAGAGTACAGAACCAGGGTGAGGGAGAGAGCAAGAGCTAGAGAGATGATGCCAGTGGATGCTGGGGATAAACCACGAGGTGGGCGAGGTAGGATGGTGCGATGCTGCGCGCTAGCACTACTAGCAGTAGTTGTGGCGCTTGGCATATCGGTGCTCACGGTGTGGCTCATCATAAGACCTGCAACTCTCACCTACTCTCTTGAAAGTGCGTCAGCCCAGCGTTTCGGGCTCAAGCATGACAGGCTCAACTCGAGCTTCGATTTCGTAATGAGAGCAGATAACCCCAACAAGAGGGTCTCAGTTTACTACGACACCTTAGAGGTGTCTGTGTCGTTCGAGGGCCACACCATAGCTTGGGGAACCATAAGCGGGTTCTTCCAACCACAGCGAAACGAGACCGAAATACGAATGCAAGCTGGAGGAGAGGGTGTTTGGGTGCAGGATGGCACAGGACGCGATTTGAGACTGGAGAAAAGATCAGGACAGGTTGAATTGGAGGTGAATGTGAGAGGCAAAGTTCAATTTAAGGTGGGAAAATGGAAATCCAGGAATTATAAGTTGAGGGTTTCCTGCATGTCGACGGTGCCGGTAGTCGCCTCAAAGGCGTTTCAGGGGTCAGAATGCAACGTAGATATTTGTTAGGTTTTTTTTTTTTTTTTTTTTTTTTTTTTTGAGATTTATGGTTTAGTGGATTGGATTGGATTTGATTTATGTTTTGGTTTGTTGGTGCTTGATTTTGATGAGGAGTTTGTATATCTTTGAACCTCTCTCTCTTAATTGAAGTGTAATGGTTTATTTTTTATAGTGTCATGTGTCCTTGGGGTTTAATTTTTTCGGGCCCGAAGATGTAAAGAATACTTAGTAATGTTACATCTCAAATTCGATTCCTATAGTGAAACTAAAATAATATTAATAAAAAAAAAAAACCATCAACTATTCTATTCTCATCTTTGTCTATTTTGTTATTTCTTTTATGCAATTTCAGACTTGTCGACTATGGTGAATATATGAGAATGGGGAATAATCTTGTATATTTGAATATGCAGTCTTGCGGTGAATTTAGCTTCTAATCATCCAAATAAAAACAAGGAAAAACAATATTGTTGCTAGAAGTAATTGCCAAAAGTGGGGGGTAATGTGTTAATCCACAATTTTATTAGGCGTCCTTTGTAGCGCCCAATAAGAATAAGGGTTTTTGTACCGCCCACTCTTTGGCTCGCTCCGTGTTTATGCACTTCTCTAGTTCGTTTCGTCCACGACGGCAAGAGAGTCCCAGACCTATTAATGAGGGAGAAAAACACAAGCTTTGCTCCCTTTTACAGTATGAATATATAAAGTTGAGGACCATGTATTTTTTCTACTTATAGAAAAGATCATGAAAGAGGCTATCAGAATGGTACCCAAATCCATTTATGATCCCGGGTTTGTAGACACCTCACAATTCCACCCAAGAGGCTGCCATGCCTTCTCAGACTATAGGTGAAAGCATTTCAGGTTAAGTTATCTTCCTTCCATTTACTTACAGTATGATAACCTATTTAAGGGCAAGCTTTCTATGCTTCTCCTACAACATAAAAGTTATATATTTCCCCTTATCCAACCGTCCATTCTGAATGGAGGGTTAAGATTGCTCCGATCACAATGTCACATCTTTACACTATTTTATTTTTAATTTTTTTCTCTATAAACTTTTTTGACACTAAATTTTGTACGTCCAATCCTCTCTTAAACTCACACTAGAGAAAAATACAAAACAATATTTTCAATAAAATAAAATAACCAAAACAACACCCCGAAAGTTTCGAAGGGTATTTTGATCATTATATTTTATCAAAAAATTATTTTTAATATTTTTATAGGTGCACCCCACTGAAAATATGGCACGTACCAACTTTTATATTCATACAATTTGTATAAAAAAAACTAAAAAATAAAATGCTTTGAGATGTCGGATCTAAGATCAAATAGTGAGTAGCTCTCTTGATGAAAATTGGACCGCTGGATGGCAGGGAAAGCATAAATATGGGGAAGTATAGAAACCTTTCCCCCTATTTAGAAGTTGTGAACTTTTTTTTTTTTTCGCTCTCTTTCTCTGACGATCATCGTTCATAGAACGATTGCCTCTAAAATCAGTACTTTAGAAAGGGGGCTTGTGCCAATGACATGTTATATTTGATTTCCATTCCTTATCTTGATAAGGTTGTGTTTGGGAGTGTGCTTAGAATCGCTAATACGCACGTTATTAAAGCCATGGGGTAAGAATGAAAGAGGTGGAAGCCATTGCTTTATTAGCCATCTTCTGCAACTCAACAATAACCTCACAGCGATGGTAGATGGATTTTACGAGCTTTCATGTGGTCTTGGGTGAAGGGTGGTTTCAAATCAATGGCATTAAATAGTAATTTGTTTTTGTTTAAGCAGTACTAAATAAATTTCAAATGTAGCAATGGTAATATCAACTGCTAATTACTCACGCTCAAGTCCTATTCTTAACATCAAGTCACATTAGTTATGCGCAGTAGACGCAAAAATCGAACCAGAACGGTTAATCGGATATGGGGACGGAAGCAGTTTAATCGGCCTAACCGGTTAATCTGCTGATTCAAATGTTCTAACCGGACAAGTCCCGGGCGTTCAAAAAATTGTTGAAAAAATAAAAAACATACACAAAAAAAATCTACTAAAATATGAAAAGCATATAAATAATGATTAAAACAAAATACATTCAAATGAAATTGAAAGTTAATTAAAAAAAATAGATTTAAAGAATAGATTTGTGCCTAGGGGTATTTTAAATTTTTTTCGAAAAAGATAGGAAAATATAAAAGTGAGTATTAATGTCCAAAAAAATTTTAAAATTTTACCATAATGTAAAGAATATTAAAAAATATATTACAAATCAAATGCCTTATTTTTGAGGTTTTATATATATTTTTTGAATTTTCTTTTAAATATCGGTTGATCACCAAGACCGTCCAAAACCTTAACCGGCAAGGAGCCGGTTCCGATCTAACCAGGCAGTTACTGGTTAGATGGTCCTGTTTTTTTGGTCATGCATATTCACAAATTGGAGCAATAACTATCATATTCAAATTGGAGCAACAACAATGTGAAATATTTGTTTGGGCTGTTTAAAAATAAGGAAATTTACAAAAAACCCCCATTGACTAAACTTTCTTTACAACCTTCTTCAAACCAATTTTTTTATGGCAACTTTTACCCCAAAACTGATTTTTATAGCAAAGACCAAACCCCTAACCCCGCACTAAAAAAAGTCATAGTTGGAGGACAAAAATACTCTTGCTAGAACATGAAGGTGCCACATTCCCGTAGATGCTCAATCACCAAAGAGAGCCCAGCACATATTACTGCTGGACCGAAACTCATACCACATTAACGGCCGGACTGCATGCAACTTATGTCAGATTGCGGCATCATAGCGCCGGAACCCTACAACTTCTGCATTTTATACAATCTTTGATTTTGGTGGAACGAACAAGCTTTAAGCAAGTAACTATCCCAATGGCAAATGGTCTTGTTGTATACTTTTCCTATATATAATCCAAAAAAATTAATATATATTTTTATGTTTTCTATCATTTTGGCAAGGATTGAAAAGTGTTTTTGGCCATAAATACTTGCCATCTTTTGGGTTTATTTCTAAAATACCCATGTTATATATATTTTTTCGAAATCCTTTTTTTTTCATGGAAAATTATAGATACCCTCGAAAATCAACTTTCTAGACATCCTAGCCTCCATTATTTTTTATATTACACCCTAGACTACAATAGTATTTATTATTATTATTATTACTCCAATAAAAGAGTCAATGAATTTGAGAAAAAAATATCATTTTCCTCTCTCTTCCCCTTTTCAATTTTTTGGTTACATGTTATCTCTCTCACTCTCTCTCTCTATCTCTTTCTTTCCACCCGCCCTCTCTCTTTTTCTCTCTACCTACCTTCTCTCTTTCTCCCTCTCTCTATCCACCATCTCTCGCTTTACTTGCCCTCTCTTATTCTCTCTCTCTACCCGCCCTCTCTCTCTCATTCTCTCTCTGTCTTTTTCTCCCTCTCCACCCGCCATCTCTCTCTACTCGCCCTCTCTCGTTCTCAGTCTTTTTCTCCCTCTCTCTACCCACCATCTCTCTCTACTTGCCTTCTCTCTCTCTCTCATTCTTGTTAAGTTAGGTGAGAGTCAAAATTACCACACGCATATTTTTTTCTAAAAATTAAGGGTAATATGGTAAAAAGAAAATGGATTTTTTTTAGAAACAAGAAAGTAATATCTATATAAGAGAATCAAGGAAGACATAATACACATCCTTTTGAAGATAACCCCTTTAGGAGTTATGGGATGGATTTTTAACATGGAGATAGGCCTCTAAGAGAGAGAGACATGGCCTCTAAGAGAGAGAGACATAGTCTCCAAGAGCGAGGCGGCATCTTTATGGGATTTTCTTTAAGTTTCCTCTTCTAGAGAGAAAAGGTATCTTAGCTGCTCTCAAGGTGTTTTTTCCGATAGCAGTATAAAGGTGGGAAAGATGTTGATCGACCGTATTGCTCAATCGAAAAAGCAGGTTTAGAAGGGAAGATCAGTGAGGGTTTTTTTACCGATGTTTAGAGAGAAGTACTATCTTTTATAACTCAAAATTGAACTATTCATTATGATAGATGATTTCTATTTGCCGAGGTCGTGGATGTAGCCCTACGGGGTAAGCCATGTAAATCATGTGTTGTGGTGGTGTGCTTTCATGTTTACTTCATTTCTTACACTTGATTTATAATTGTATTTATCTACTTTGCATTGGGTGAGATCCCGACATTTGGATTCTCGGGTCTGCCAGCAAAGAGTTTCCAAGAACCCTACAATTAGTATCAAAGCACAAGGTGTGTACGGGGCTAAGGAGTATATCAAGAAAAAGATGGATAGTGGAGTTTAATGGATACATAATTTGAGGTGGAGAAATATTGAGGAAAAATGTTTGTGAAAATTTCACAATAGAAGCAAAAGGTTCGTGAAAATTCCACAATAGAGGTAAGTATGAAGAAATCAAGAATCTATTTAATGAAAGATTGACAAGATGAATTTGATGATTTTGCTATCAAAGTGGAAATTGTTAGGTTTGGTGATAGTCCAAATCGCCATACTCATATTTTCTTCTAAAAATTAAGGTTATTATGGTAAAAAGAAATGAGACTTTCTTAAGAAGTAAGAAAGTAATATCTATATAAGAAAATCAAAGAAGGCACCCATCCTTTTGAGGATCACCACTTTGGAGTCTATGGGATGGGATATTCGAGTTGGAGATGGGTCTCCAAGAGAGATAGACATAGCCTCCAAGAGAGAGGCGGCATCCCCATGAGATTTTGGGCCTCCAAGAGAGAGGCGGCATCCCCATGAGATTTTGGGTTGTTTAAGTTTCCACTTTTAGAGAGAGAAAGTCTCTGGGTTGCTCTCAATGTATTCTTTCTAATAGCAGTATAGCAATGGGAAAATATTGATCGACGGTGTTGCTTGATCAAGAGTGCGAGGTTAGAAGGGAAGATCGGTGAGAGTTTTTTTACTAATGTTTAGAGATATGTATAATCTCTTGTAATCCAAAATTTTAATATTCATTGTGATAGTGGATTTCTATTTGCCGAGGCCATAGATGTAGACCTACGGGATGAGCCACATAAATCATGTGTTGTGGTGGTGTGCTTTTTATGTTTGCTTTATTTCTCACACTCGATTTATAGTCATAATCATCTATTTCGCATTTAGTCAATCATGTACGCGATCTTAGGTAAGATCCCAGTATTTGGGATTCTCGGTTCCACAAGAAAAAGGCTCCCAAGAACCCTACAATTCTCTCTTTGTCTTTTTTCCCTTCTACTCTCCCTCTTTCTCTTATTCTCTGTCTCTTTCTAAAATTATTCGAGATGATAAAATATGTCATGAAAAAATCAATAGAAATCCCTTCTTATCTTTTTGAACCCGAAGATTCAACTACTAAGTTCTATATTAGATTTTCCCTTTCACCAAATATGCCACTTTCTAGATAAATTCTCCTCATGTCTCTCATTCCCTTGACTCCCCAAAATCCATCAAAGAGCACCTATGGAGTATGAGAACGCCCCACTTGCTGCCCATAACATTGGGCCCTGCCGCTAATCCTAAACTCCATAAGAAAAATAAAAGCAGTATAACCTTCCATGAAATACCAAGAGAATTAAGATATGAAACAAATTATATTTCTCCATTGTCGGAAACCCTAGCTTCACCCCTGAATTCTGGCTCTTAAAATCCTAATATTGAGGGCTCTCCATCCAAACCAGAGGGAGTAACAGAGAGCTCAGAGTTATAAGTAAATGAGTAAACAGCGAGCTCAAGATCCCAACCATGGGCTTCAAATATCTCTATCATAGAGCGAGGTCCACAACTCCTGTAATGACTTGGAAATATGTTGCTTTATCATCAATTCTAGGATCCACCATTTCTGATTGGAATAAAGTATTCGAAAACTTAATCGGAAAACCTAACTTGGCAATCCTAGAGACTTGGGCTACTTCTCGACAAAAAGTTTGTTCCAACAAGAGAAAAAACTAAAACAAAACTCGATACCCATGAAATCAATTCGAAATTGTAGAGATTTGTAGATAGAGAGAGATAAAGACTTCCTCGCAATTGAGAGGGGTCCCCTTCTGCGCAGCTTTAGAGAGAAAAAGACAGAATGAGAGAGAGAGAAGGGGCGAGTAGAGAGAGATGAAGGGAGGAGAGAGGAGAAAAGACAGAGAGATGAGAGAGAGCGAGTAGAGAGAGAAAGAGAGAGAGCGAGTAGAGTGAGAGATGTCGAGTGGAGAGAGAGGGAGAAAGAGAAAGGGTGGGTAGAGAGAGAGGTAGAGAGAAAGTGAGAGCGAAATCACGTGACTAAAAGACCACCTAATTTTCATTGAATATGTATGGGATTGGGGAAAAAAAGTTTTATTAATGCAATGGACAGTTGAGGAAAAGTGGGGGAAAAAAGAAAAGAAAGAAATTGTGCTCCATGGTTTTTTAATGTTTTTAAAATCTTCTCATGTCAAAATGAGAGAGATAATGCCTAAAATAACATAAAAAGAAAGAGAGAGCCACCAGGGAGAGAGATATCCTTAGCACAGTTCTTATAAGTTTCATCATTAATCAATATATATATAGATGGAAAAAGATATAGAGTGTCAACCATATACTATATAATTAAGGCACACTTCAAAAACTTACCATAAAAGGTTGTTCCAAGCTATAAGACCCTTTAATTGATCATCTGGACCTCGAGATAAGGGAATTTGAAAAACAAAATAATTTCAATCCAAAATATGGTGCATTATGAAATACATTATTGGGGCAGTTCATTTTCAAGTACTCATAAATCTACCCAATCTATACTATTTTTTGAAGCTTTAAATTTCATAATTAGCTATGAAAATCAAATTTTTTTTTTGCCATCACAAGGATTTTCAATATTCAAATGAAAGAAGAAGTTCAGATGTCTGAAACCTTATGATAGCTTGAAAATGTTGAAACCTAATCATGAAAGTTAAAATTTCAAATTAGAGCAAATCTATAAACACTTGAAAATATTGAAAATAGATCATCCAAATAAATTATTATAAGATTTGCTATTTTTAGGAATAAAAATTCTTTTTCTCTTTATATCCACACATCTTGTGGTCGAGATAATCAATTAGAAGGTTTTCCAACTTTAGAGAAATCTTTTTTTAGTAGTGATTTTATGCCACACTTGTATAGTAATATAATGTAACAATCTTCAAAAATCATGTTAGGGCTATTTGTTTGATTGAAATTTTAAAATATACACTCTTTTCATTCTAATGAACAATCACAAAAAGGAAAATTTTGAAAACACAACTTAGAAAGTATTTTTTTAGCCCAATTAACATAGGTCATTCATTTTGATAAGATGTTTAGTTCTAGGCCTTAAGAAGATTTTTTCTTTTCCAATTTTTTTAGATGGATTTATTATCATTAGATGAATAATGTTAAAAAAGAAAACAATGATTTTGAGTTTTTAAAAGCCAAGATCTTGAAATTCACCAAATGAATGGTCTAAGATTCGTTGTTGAAGGGGACTCATTTTAACCATTTATAGGGTTCAAATTGAACTTTTGTTTTTGGGGATTGATTATTGAGATGAAAAGAGTGTGTGTACAAAATTTTGGGCCATACAAATACCACAAACATGGTTTTCTAGAAGTGTAGTTGTATTATACTATGATACAACCGTTGTATTAGATCGCTGCCCCTCTTTTTTATCATATTTTTGGGTGCACCATATTTCTATAAAACAAAGTCACAACCTTATATAACCTTTTATAATTCAACATTGCACGATGGATAAGAAACAAGGAAAATACAAGGCAAACAATATATTAGATATGGAAAGTTTGTGCTTGAAGGAGTTTGTAGTAAAGTCTTCAAAACCTTACATCGTTAATAGTATCACGCGAAAACTAGTTACTAGAAGGGGAAAATTTCTTAAGGAGTGTAAGCTAGAAAACTATCTAATAGTGCACGGATTATTTAGAGATTAAGAGTGGCAACGACCCAGGCCGCTCTTCACCTAGGCCTATCCCTTGTCCCTTGGAGCCATCCCGCCCAACCCAAACCCTATTAGGGTCAGGTCGGGGCAAAGCCAGTCCCAAACAAATGAAGACAGAATTGAAGAAAAAACAATAAAACAAAAAAAAAGGTCGGTCCTAATTTCGACCTATCACAGCCCTTGGGCCAAAGATCCTCTTATTTTAGGGTGGGGGCCAGGCCCCTGACTCATTTCCAGCTATTGTTAGAGAGAGGAATACCATGAATATAGAGCAAACTACATACCCGTGAAAAATTAGTGTTACTATCCTTCAAAATTGAAGCTAGTTAAATAAGGAAACTATACAATAAGACAAATTATTTTTAGCACAAGGAGATCACAATCATTATTGATCATTAAATGTGAAATTGACAGCTAGGGTGTGTGATTGATTGTACACAAAACCCAAAATAAATTTTCTTGAAATATGTGACACACCTAAGTAATAGGATTTCATATCCAGTGGCTAAAGATGACTATGACCTCATTGTACTACAAATGAATTGTCCTATAGTATATAATCCAATTAAAGAAATCATTTTTTCTATTTTACATGTATACCATAGTATCTGGGTAGAAAAACTGTTCATACATAAATCTCTCCTAAAATAATTAGGACATCGAGAATATTTGAATTGAAGAATGATTGAAATGCATCAATAGTAACTAAAATGAAGCAAGACAACAATGTAAGCTAAGAAACAACGATCGAAATGTCACAAGATTTTCTGAAAGAAAATAAGATAATTAGAATAACTAAGCTCAACAGGAAAAAAAAAATGGGGCAGTCTCCAAGCCATCGTAATAAGAAGCAAAGTATCATTTTGAGCTTAACCATGTTAGAAATGGGGCAGCCTCTGAAGAATCAAAGGTGCTCCAAGCATTCCTACAATAAACAAAAATAAAAATTTCTAAGCTTCAACATGGCCCAAATTGGGTAGCCACTAAGTCTTTCAAAGGCAAAAATATCAAGCTTAAAGAAGAGTATGAGATAGCCGCCTATAGTTTTTCTTTTTATGTTTTGAACATATTAGCATGCTGGGAATAAAACTCTTGATGTGGAGAAAATGTTTATCTGAAATAGAAACTTTTTGTCACAAGATTCCTCATTATTGTAGCTTTTACAGGAGGATCAAGTCTTCTCCCAATTAGTACACAAGGATACCAATTCACATGTAGTAAAGTGTGTTAGGACTTGGCCAAGTAACTCTGCCAAGTAACCCCGTCTCACATATTATCGGTGAGTTTAATTTAGCATTTGATAAAGGTCTCAAGGGGTGAAAGTGGTGTACTTTCACCCAAACTATTTCTTTCACCCATGTGATAACACGCAACGTAGGGAAAGTTGGACCCCGTGAAGCCCTTTTATAAAAACTACTCGCAGAGAAGAAGAAAATTCACACTCATAGTTGTTGCTTTGCAAACTCTAGTTTGAAGAAGAGCAAGGGACTCACTCACAACAGTCGCTCGCTCTATCACCATCATGACAGAGCAGGAAGCCCAAATTAGTGAGTTTTGTTTGTTTGTTTTTGTTGTCTATTATAATGATAACCCCAAATGACTGTTGTAATATTTTTATTTTTTTTGTCGATTTTTGCAAATAAACCCAAAATCAGTTTGTCCCAAATTACAAAATGTGAATTTGGGGGGGGGGGGGAGGGTTGTCAATTACAAAATGGGTTCATGTTTGTCTCAAATTCCGGGCAGCACCCCCCTACTATGGCTATTTTTTTTTCCTAAGTTGCGCTCCTGCCTGGCACTGTAAATACCGAACATAAGGAGGGATTTTTTTTTTTTCAAAATAAAAAAAGATGTACCGGACAGCTCTATATGCCTAGGATAGAGTTAGAGAGAGAAAGAGGCATCTCTCTAAATACATTGAACAAAAAAAACCCCACTTTTTAATGCGTGCTATGCTTTTCAGTTACCACCAACGCAAATCCCGCACCCCATCCATTCCACAATGTGTTACAGTTAGAGAGAATGCAGACCCTTGGTTCACCCTCCCAAAAGGCCCCTCAAAAAAGCAAAAGAAATAAAATCCTAAAAACAAAAGATATAGAAACAATGCGATAAAAAAACTAACAACAAAAAGTCAGAGGATTTTCTTCTTCCTTCTCTCATTATAGAAGAGAAGAGAGAAAAGACGTTAAGACACAAAAGTTGGCCCATAAGAGAAGAGATTGGAGAGAGAAAACAAGGAAAAGGCTTATAGAGAAAAAATAGGTGGTGTTTTTTCCTCCCAGTAAAGGAGAATGAAGAGAGAGAGAGAAAGGGACAAGATAGAGGAAAGAAACTGAAGATAGAAGTCAGTGGTGATTATATTGTTTCTTCTCTATGAGGATTGATTAGTAGAAACCACTTAGTGGGACAAGAGGAGGAGCTTCTTACCTGCCAAGATAAAATGAAAACACTTTTCTCTCTCTAAAATCATATGTCTTCAGATTGGGATTGATGTCCTAAATGGATTGGTTGGGCAAGGAGATGAAGCTTTCTGTCACCTCCAAAAATCCTCTCTCTCTCTCAAACACCTTTCTCTCTTTCTCTCTAAAACGCCCCTCTGAAATGAGTCTTTCATAGAGGCACAAAGGGGGCAACAATAACAGTATTCCCCACCTGCAAAAAAAAAAACCCTTCTCTCTTTAAAACTCCTCTCTCAAGCTCCAACCTCTCTCTACCTCTGCACGTTTCCCTCTCTCTCAAGCTTTTCTATGCTATGAATACCCTTTCTTTCTCGCCTGACTTCTCCCTCTCCCAAGTACCAACCTCTCTATTTCTCTTATACTGAACATTCTTATCTAGTTTAGCCTCAATATCCCAGAGAGTTGTTTGGTATTTTGAACATTGGGCAACTCTTTTTCTTTTGAAAAAAAAATAGCTCTCTTGCCAGTATTTGCATTGCCGTATATGAGGGCAACTTAAAAAAAAAAAAAGTTGTGGGAGTGGGGCGTCACTCGTAATTTGGGACAAATGTGATCCTATTTTATAATTGAAACCAACCCCCCTCAATAGTGTCCGTACATAAATTTCTCTTACATATATTACCTGGTACGGAAGAATTCCAGAGGGTTAAATCTCTCTTACAATTTAGATCGGCTTAAAAACTAGGGCGAATACCACTGAATCGGGTCTTAAAGCCTATACATATGATTCTAAGGAAGGAAAATAAACAAACTCGCAAAAACCAAATCAATATCAAGGATAACATAAGCCATATACCTGAACTGAATGCCTGGGTATTATCCGTGTGATCTGTTCCTTTTTCAATATCGAGCCTCAAGTGAGTCTAAATTCAATAACTTCTCTCTCTCAATCGAATCCTTACATTATAATTTAGAAAGCAGCAATATTAGTGGATTGCTTCTTAATTAACAATGAATACAGTCACTTTCTTTTTTCGTACATGGGTCACACAAAGTAATGTGTATATCTCAGTCTCTCTCTGATTGACCCATCCATCCCTTTCCTCATCGAGAAATGAGGTTTATATAAACATTCATGAGTTGATAATCATAAAAGGTTTTGATATCTATCCATTTGTTGACCACACACTTTTATCTTTTATGATTTAGTCTCCATATAATAACCATGTAGCTTCGTTTAAATTTGAATGCACTCATAGATGATTATCTCTGGCCATTGTCTATCCATTTGATGTTCGAATTTTGAACTTGCAGCTCCAAGATACCACAGAGAAAATTAAGGGATTCTTTTGCTTTTTATCCATCGTCAATCAAGCAGTTGTAACACAATTCTACCATGTCTTTGTATTTCTTCTACCGCTTCCTAATGATGAATCCTTTGATTACGAAAT
Organism: Amborella trichopoda; assembly: GCF_000471905.2. Next base: position 189,275 of record NW_006498246.1, read on the forward strand.
TTGTAAAGATGATAGAAAACTAAGAGACGAACACAATATTTAAGGTCTCGCTTCAAATGGTCCACATATGAGAGATATATGATTCACCGAAATCGATCATTCTCTGCTAAAAATTACATCAACCGAATAAGAGGATTGCGAGTACAACTACTTCCACCACATGAGATTATAGACCATGGAAATATGAAAATCTTGTAGTGGGGGTCATGATACACACCTCCACAAAATGTGGGCTCAAGACTCCCTACATATTGGGAGATTCTACTGTCCGTCAACCTTTCTACGCAGATGACTGTTGTAGAGCTTGCCGTTGTCTCTTAAGAGAATAATATGATGTCGCAACTTTTAAGGGTGATATGACATTGAGTTAGGAATCCAATGGTCCTGGTCTCATATAAAAATTTCTCGTGGAAAGAGAAAATCTCAATTTTGGTTGCTGAGGATCATCTTAGCTCTTATCTGACAAACAAGGCATAAGGCTCTTCACCGCCAGTGGATACAGAAGATAGGTTAAACCAACTCCGAATGATGTGAAACTTCAGGGTTAGCAATATAATGCCTCAAATATAAATTCCTAAAAATTTTCAAATCAATCCCAAACATAAAAGTTGGGAGGTGTCTCGGTCAAGGTATATCTTAACTATCAATGAATATTGATGTTGGGGTTAAGCCAATTCCGAATGATGCCTAATTTGTATAATTCTTGGACTAAGTCATACGAGACCTCATGGAATATAGATATACCTCATTGTGATATCATATGGTGAGGTTTTCCTTATGTTCCATCTGTCAAGCACTTTATCATTGACCGATAGATTAAAAAAGAGTATCGAACCGCATCAAACTCCTCCAATATCATATGAGGAGGCGTATATAGTTCATGGGCATATACGAGTCATGTGAGTACATGTATCCCAGAGTTTGTCTCATGTTGAGATAGTCTGATGATCCCTTATCATCGATTGTTAATCACTATGCACATGTATAATAAACGATGGGTTAGGAAGCATATCATTCCACATCAGATTCCTCCAATTGTCATATGGAGAGGCATATAAGGGCTCTAAGAGTATATATATCTTAGAATCCGTCTCTCGTTGAGATGGTTTGATAGCTTCAATCATCAATCATTAATCAAGATATACACACTTGATTGACGTTAGATTAGAAAGCATGTCATTGTACATCAAATTCCTCCAATATCATATGAAGAGGCATATATAAGCCTTGGGAGTATATGTATCATAGAATTTGTCTAACATTGAGATGGTTTGACTCGTCTCATTATTATTAGTCGTATTTCAAGACATATATTGGTTGACTGACGAATATGGCTCTAAAGGCATATTGGGGCCCTCTTGGACATATCATATCCTTCATATCATATCAAGGGGTATATCTTTGCAAATATCTTCAAAAATCATGCTCATTGAGCTTGCATATCCTACCCATCGCTGTTAAGATATTTATCAGGCGTTGGTTAAATACTTATCTCACTTTCACTCCTCCAATTAATTGGGTTCCATCAAAATGTACTTAGTCTTTCATGGTAACTAAAAAATACACCCAACGATTAACTCACTGATAAACCTCAAATCAGGGTGTTCAATTTCTATTTTTGCTACTATTTTGCCTAATAAACCCCAAATCAGTGAGTTTACTTACTGATAAACTCAAAATTAGCAAGTAATTTTTTTTGCTACTATTTTTCTCATAAGCCCTAAATTAGTGAATTAACTCACAGATAAACCCCATTTCAGCTGCTACTTTTGATTTTCATGGATGTGCTTCGATTTTGCTCTTTTTTAAAAAAATAAAGTAAAATTATACTAGTTATTTGTATCATATTGCCGCTATGTTTGGGTTATGTTTGTGCATTTCAGCACCTCAAATATTTTTTTGTCTATGGATTGTATGTATATCAACCAGTTGTTTACTTCTGAACTACTATAAGTTGAAACACTACTTTTTGTGGTGGGTATGCACAACGTGCTTTATGTTTTATGATTAATTTGTTGAGTTCTTTAAACTCCATTAAGCTTAATGTTGTTACCAATACATTCCCAGGTTCCAAGTCTTGCCCAAATAATACTTTGATCATTTGAGTTTTGAATGATGCATATGATTTTATGAAGCTAATATAAGTGATACTGCATGCAAGATGCTATCGTTTTTTAATTGAAGTGATAAGATACAATGTATTGGTTAAAAAACAATTTCTTGTGTTGCGCCATTTGAGTGTGTAATTATTTTACAAGTTTGTAAATTCGTTTGTGAAGCAAGTGGTACTTCCACAACAAATGAAGCAAAAGGAATGGCACTTTTACAAGCACCTCGTCTACAATCCACTGAGACTTCATCATTGAAGGAGATTCGTGTAGTATTATTAAATATTGCAATGCGGAGTTTGCGATTTCTATGGTGATTTATATTAATTATGATGAAATTGGAGACTAAGAGAGTGCAACATGGAAGAAGACTAAAGAGGAGCTCAATTTTGATGGTCATCAGGCTCTAAAACTTTCTTTGGTCTAGTTGACATTTTCTCTAAAGATGTAAAGTTTGGAATATATTAAGAACAAAAGGTTGAGATTGATATTTTCTAAAAGAAAGAGAGATTAATGAATGAGAGAGAGAGGGTGATGCCTCTATAGAGAGAGAGAGGGTGATGCCTCTGAAGGCTTCTGTCCCCTTCCACGAGAGAATGTTCCATGCCTCTTTTTGCAATCCGTAGCAAAATTGGACTCTACTAAAGAGCATGGGGCACAAGCTCAAAGTCAGAACTGAACTCTCTCAAATTTAGAATACTTTTATTTCTCACAAGAGTGAATAACGGACTAAATCACCTATTTTAGAATCATCCCAAAAAAAATCCAACTATGAATTCCCTTCTCTTAGGGCCG
>NW_006498246.1:193255-217700 GCF_000471905.2 Amborella trichopoda
TCTCTCCTCCTCCTCCTCTCTCTCTCTCTCTCTCTCTCTCTCTCTCTCTCTAGGTCAATCATCCTGCTCAGTATTGTTGGATTCACTTCAGAGCCTTGGGTTTTGTTGGAAAAACAAAGTAATTTGGTGTTTCAACCGATTTAGAGAAAGATTTTGGAATAAAAAATAATAATGTAAATAAAGTATATATTTATATATAAAAAAATATTAAAATAAAAAATATTTTGAAAATAAAAAATTCAAATTGTTTTTTTTTTAAAAAATAGTTTGATAGAGGCTGTAGCTCTATCAAAACAAGTAAAATCTCACCTCATAACTCATCGAAAATTACAATTTAAGCATTAAAAAACCTTTACATTAATCTTCATAGCTTGAACATTATCATTTTGAAAAAAACAAGGATTTCAACTTCTAAAAATAATGTATGTTGTAATAGATTATCTAGATCGTCCTTGTTCATATATCCACAAGATTTGTATCATTTTTCGAGTTTCAAATTTCATTATCAGTGTTGGAAATTGATTTTAGAGCCATCATGGAAATTTTTTGTTGCCAAAGGTGCTTTCAGGACAAGGATTTGAGGAGAGGCTTTATTTTGTTTTTATAAAACTAGGCCTTATAAAAACCTCATCCTTAAAAATGACAATTATATGCTTCGGCCCAAGAGACCAATCAAATCGAAGCGTGTCGGCCAAAATGGCTGAATCAAACCGAAAAGGGCCGAAGTAAGCCAAAACAGATATACCAAAGCTTCGCTTCACTTTGATCTAGGCCCAAAATCCAAAGAATTTAGCCTCTTCGGCCGAACCAAGCTGATGTTATAATATTGATCCCATCTTTTAACTCTCAAGCTCTCTGTCGTCTCTCTCTCTCTCTCGCGCGTCCTTCCTAGCTCAATGATCAACTCTCTACTCTTTACTAAGAGCCTCTTATTATGTTACAAAGAAAACCAAAATGGGTGCTCACATCCTTAAAGGTGGGACCCAGAATATCATGATGTGGCATCCTCAAGGCCCACAAACCGATGATTGGCCCTCCAAAGAGAGCACTATATTGGACCACGTCAGCGAAGGGCTCCCACGTTAGCAATTTGGAGGGGAAGCGGGAAAAGGAGGGCCGGCCCTTTTGTCCTTCAAAATTTAGTGGGGTGAGGCGCCCATTTGTCTTCCCTTCTACTTAAAGACCAAATTTTTGGATTATTTCCTTAAAGGCCATATTTCCCTTGCTCATTGTGAGTGACCATATTACCCCCATGTCGTTGTTAACCCTAGTATTGTGCAGTAGTTCAGCTTACTTCTTGAGTAAAGTCTGTCATATCCAATGCTTTAAAAACTGCATACTAGATTAGAACAGGCCGATTCAGATCGGAAATTGGTCGGGCTGGTTTGGTTTTGTCAAAGTATTAAGAACATGCCGGTTGCTCTCTGGAACTAACTGATTCTAGCCGGTTCTATCAAAGAACCAATCCCATTCTAATTTTTAACACTTTTTTTATTTTTTGTTGTCTAATTTTTTAAAATTTTCATTCACCAGTTCACTAGGCTAAATCACCGATTTGGATATCCGATCTGTTGTTTTGGACATCTGATCTGTTGTTTTGGACTAGTTTTCCAGATGGACACTCTGGGTCACTTGAACCTTGTATTTAAACCTTGGTCATATCATTAACACTATCCTAAGTTCTTGCCATTCAAACATCAAGGGTATGATATCAATTACATTTTTCATCTAATTTAAATCAAAATGTCTCACATAGCATATGCTACACCCTTGAAGTTTTTCTATAGTCACATTCACAATAGTGATAAACATTGATCTTATAGAAATTTGAAGATGCAATGATATTAGATGCAAGTAAAACCAGTTTGGTTAGAAAATGTTTATACATGGAAAAAGTTTATATAGAGTCAAGGTTCTAAACAATCAAATTAGAGCCACCTAAAAAATTTCACTAGAAGAGGTAATTTTGATGTCCAAATATCTTCAAATTGATCATCTCAACATCAAGATGCATGGACATGAGAAAAAGAAATGGATTTCAAATTTTTAAAGTAGTGCATCTGGCAATGCATCTCTTAGTCTTCCTCTATATGAGAATTGGATGTATTATTTTTGTGTTGTAGGTGTAATATTGGACTTATGTTGATGGTTCCTAACATTTTTAATAAATTTCAATCGGTTTTTACTCTGTGTTTTATTTTTTCTTCAATATTTATCATTGTGCTTGTGCATGTGAAAGGGCAAGCAAAACTTACAAACTAGAAGACGGGTAGTTTCGTCATTTTCAATATAAATTGACTTACTTGATATTTGGAGCATAGCGCGAGTTTTTTTCGTCATTCGCTATGAATATTTTCTCTCGCCTTTTGTCTAAGCCTCATCTCTTTCTCTCTCTGCGTTCTCAGAGCCCAAGGCGCTTTGCTTCTCCTAAGCCATGGCGAGGTCTTCTCTATAACCTATTCTCTCTCTTCTTAACAATAAAAAACATATTCTCTCTCTATTCCTATAAATCTTTCTCTCTCTTAAAATCTCGCTCTCTCTCGTCGTTAGATAGGGCATCTTCTTGGTGTGGATCAGAGGCGACGAAGTCCAAAAATCTCCTTCTTCTTTTCTCACGCCAAACCAGTAAGCTCTCAGATCTAGCCTTCTCTCTCTTGGCATTAAAATTAGGGTTTTTGCCTCTCTCTCTTCATTGACATGCATGCTTTCGTTTTCCTATAAGATTTTCAAATTATTTATACCACCAATCTTCCCCTTTTCTGGTTAGAGGTTCAGGACCTTTGACAATCTAGGGTTTCTTTAATTTCTTTCTCTATTCACCGTTTTCTCTCTGTTCTTTCAATGTCTGACTTCATTTTCCGATGAGATTGCCATGAATTACTCATTTATACCACCATTGTTCCCCTTTCTGGTTTTAGTTTATAAGTTAAGGCCCTTTTAGCTACCTATTGATCCTGGGAAAACGAGGGTTTTTGCGACTTGATCATCGTTTCCCCTTCTCTCTCTGTCTCTCTCTTTGCATCCATGCCTTCCTTTTCCTATCATATTTCTAGAAGTTGTTTATACCTAGAATCTGCTCCTTTCAGGTTCTGGTTTGTTAAGGTCCTTTAATCCTCTATTGGTCATTTGAGATTTTAGGTTTCGCATTGCATGGCAAAAGGAATGATGTGTGGAAGCCCTAACCCTAGTGAAAGGGAGCAGTTCTTTGAGCGTTTTGTTATTGGTACAAGCCCTCGAAGTGGCCTGAAACGTGAATATGAATTCGCCAGAAGGGTTCAATCGGAGATTTCTGCTTCTCTTGGCAAAAGGCGGGGATCTACAAAAGATGATTCAGGCCAAAGCCCTATCAAGGAACCTAACAATAAGGGAAATTATAGTTCTAAAGATGGTTCAGACCAAAGCCCTATCAAGGAACCTAACGACAAGGGCAATAATAGTTCACAGGAAATTGGCCAAGCTTCTTTAATAGGGAATGCGTCAACAGAGCATGAGGTAGAAATTCTTGGTGCTTCTCCTCCTCAAACTCTTAGAAAGAGAATCACTCGTTCAATTTCTCGTGCGAATGCTGCTGCCTTCTCTTTGCCTGAAATATCCTCTCTCGAAATGAAGATTGAAGGCCCTGAAGGCATTCAGGTTTTCAAGAGAAGAAGATGGACTCGGGAACAGGGAAACAAGGGATTTGAGGGAAAACTGATTGACGATTCAATGAATAAATTAATGAATAGTGAACGAAAAGAATCATTGGAATCAGAGAGCAATCTGTTAGAAGGCTGCAAAGATAAACCAACACAGATGGAATTGATTGGGGAACCTGTTTGTTGCTCTCCGGTTAATTCTTCAGCTAGTGATATGAAAGAAGTGGTAGGAACTCAAGAACCAGCAAGACCCATTACTGAAGTTGGCGATGTTGATAATGGGGAACCCCTAGTTGTGAAATCTGAGATTTGTGAAGAAGGGGTCGCTCGACAAAATGATGTTGGAAAGCGCGAACCAAAATTTTTGAAGTCTGAGATTTGTACAGATGGGGTTCCTCAAGAAAATGATGTTTTAAAATGCGAAACCCCTATTTTGGATTCTGAAATTTGTGAAGGGGTTTCTGGAAAGAATGATATTGAAAAGACGCAACCTGCAACTTTGCTTTCTGAATGTGAAGATGGGATTGCCCGAAGACAAAATGATGGTGAAAAGACCGAGCCTCAGATTTTGAATTCTAAGATATGTGAAGATGTGGTTGCTCGACCAAATGATGTTGAAAAGTCCGAGACCTCAATTTCAAATTCTGAGATTTTTGAAGATGGAGTTTCTCGAGAAAATGATGTGGTTGCTTTTGAGACTAAAAATTGTGTGGTACAACAAAGTGAAGGAGCTATGGACTTGGACTCCGGTATTCAGGGAGAAGAGGTTGAAAATGTTTCAAGAACTCCTGCTAATGAATCAAAAAGTATTATTTTGTTGAATGATAGCAAAGACGAAGTGGGCACTAGCATGGATAGAGAGATGTCTAGCGATGCTCCTGGTTCTTCGACTAAAGCAAGCAGTTCATTGAGAAGCTCGGCTAGAAAGAAGCTCGAGCTGAAGATGTCTAAGAAGATAGCCCTTACCAAGTTTCCCTCTAATGCCAGGGAGTTGCTTGCAACTGGTTTGCTTGAAGGATGCACTGTTCACTATATATTTCGTGGGAAAGGGGTAACTTTTTGTGCTATTCTTATTTGTTTCTTTATTGGTTAAATACGGCCATCATTTCTTTGAATACTTATCCATGTCTTTTTTTGTTGTTGTTGTAATTCATTGTTATTGTAGTTAAATACCTTTTTGTGCTTATGTATTTACTCCCTTTATTAGGAGCGGCTTCGTGGGACTATTAAAGAAGGTGGAATTTTGTGTTACTGTTCATCGTGCAATGGCAATAAAGTGAGCTAATTATTCTTCCCTTTTTTTTGTTTTTGAACTTTTTCTCGTGTACTTAGCTTTTCTCATTATCAATGGATTTGCTTTCGACCTGCTCAAACTATGAAATTGTTGGTTAACAGATTGTGAACTCTTTTCAATTTGAGATCCATGCTGGTAGCTTACACAAGCGTTGCTCTGAGTTTATCTTCTTGGACAATGGTAAGTCTTTTCGTGATGTATTGAAAGAAATTAGCTTCTCTCCAAGGGACATGCTGGAAGTAACCATTCAAAATGCTATTGGCTCATCTTCCAGCTGCAAGGAGTTCCAAGGTAAACTCAACCTCTGTGAATTTTGACAACTATACAGTTTCTGCATATTTTCTCCTGGCTTTAAGATGTCGAGGGTTGTAAGATATCCTGGTTATGAATCTTGGACAGTCGGCATAAGCATACATGCTATTTGTATTGTTTTGAATCAATATAGTATGATGAACTTTACTAGAGAAATCATAAGTGGTAACTTATGCTTATTGGGCCACAATCCATTTTGCTGCGACTCATAGTGATTTATTTGTTTATTTTATATGTTGGATCAGTTCATGCATCGGGCCTAGGATTGCCAACAACTAGCAAGAAGCATTTTCCTTTGCGAAAATCTCCAAGAATTAAACCTGAGATTCAGGTGAATTTGAGGTACATTTCTTTTGCTCAAGGCCCCTTCCTCTCCCTTCAAACTTAGGAAATTGTGGAGGTTGTATTCTTGATTGCAAAAATGAGAAGCTGTTTTTCTGTCTTCTTAATCTTTGCTATAGCTACCTAGTCTATGATTCTAAGCTCCTTTACTTTGTTGTGTTTTTTTTATGCACAACTGTTTAGGAGTTTACAAGGTTTGGCTTTGTTGTGCACTTTTTGTAAGTACTGAAGGGTTGCAGAATCCTGTATGGTGAAGTCAGAAGTCTGGGGTCTTGTTCAAAGTTACTGGATGCTCAAGATCAGATTTTGGGTAAGGGAAGGCAGCCATTGGACAACATTTTTCATCTAAAGAAGTGTTATTCTACCATAGGTAGTTTTGGAAGATGTTGTTTGTGCATCCATGGGTACTGGGTAGTTGTGGCTTTGTAGCTTTTGTTTTTGTTTTTAATTTTTTAAGTGTAGCATTGTTGTAGGTTGTTTGAATTTTTTCTGGGTGTTGACAAAATGTTTATTAAGAAACAAGAGGAGACATATCTTTGTTGCACTGCAAGGGTTTTTGGTAGGCTACATATGTAAGACTGTACTGAAGGAGTAATGTCAGGTTGTGAGCTGATCAAGAGGTTGATGCCTACAACATGAAAGTTAATTTGTCTAGGACATGAGTTTGGCGGACCATGAGATGGAAGTTGGGAGCATTTTGGTGGATGCTTATGCCATTTACAGCTGTAGTACTAAAAAGGGATGTTTGCGTTTTAAATTGAGTTCTGAAAAATGTTGTATTATGTTTCTTTTGTGGCGTTCAATACATAGTTATTAGAATTGAGAGCAGGATCATGGGTGATTTAGTAAAAAGGCTTTGACGATGATGATGATTAGGAGTGATTTAGGCATTGAGAATTGGGGATTGTGAAGGGCTAGAAGAGGCCTGTGATAGGGACTGCTGCCTAAATAATGCATATTGTAGGGATCTTGATCTGACTTTTTTTGGATCTTGATCCCATTCTTTATGGAATCGTTCCCAACCTTATGGCATTGCGCAAGAGATTACGACTACACTAATTTCCAATCTTCACTGAGAACTAAAACTAGATAGTGTAACTTGAGAAATTGAACTAGTTTAGGACTACCATGTTTAATTTTTTTAAATAGATTAAAATGTATGATCAAGATCCAAAAGTTAATCCTCAAAAGGTTAGAATTGCCCCCTGGCCTTTTGTGATCTCGATACTTTACAGCAGGGATCAATATCTTGAAGTTAGAAAATCGTGATCCCTTGAAGTTCACTCTCCCAAAGCACTAGAGTGAGATTAGAGCGGAATCGTAACTAGGTTGAGTGATCTTGGTAACTATGGTTTAATGGTGTCTTGGCCTGTCGGGAACATGGAGCTTGACCAATGAGCTACTACAAGCTTTCCTACCTGGAATATCTCTACTTTTAGGGAATTCCTTTGTGGATGGGCAAAAAGACGATCTGCTGATGGCATCAAATTCTGCAATTTTTTTGTCGCTTAGGAGGGTTGAGCTGTGGGGGGCAAGCAGTTTTCACTATCGAACTTATAATATGTAGGAGGACAAAGATAATAAATTGTGTTGAAATCCCTTGAGGATAGGGAAGGATATCAGGGAAGAAGTTGTAGGGGGTTGAAGAATTTATAATCCTCAAAACTATGAGGAAACAATATTAAGAAACTATGATGCTCCATACTTGTTTATCCTTTTTGTGCTGGTTTTGTGATAAGAAACTGATATTGATTCTTGAATACTTCAAGGATACTTGATATAAACATGAATATGAAGAATATACTGAACTAGGTGGTGTTTAGAAAAGAAATTTAACATGAGCATGTGTTGTGTATGTATTCAGTTAATATGATGTGTGTATTTATCAATGCATATATTTATGCACTCTATAAGCTGTCATACGGATTCACCATTGAGTCAGATATGACTTGCATCCCAGCATGGTGTCTTGGATTACTGAACTGTAAGTAGTATCCTCAGTCCTCATATCCCATAGCAGTATGTGTGCACCTTGGTGGAGGAAGGGCCTGAAGTCTTTGGTGGCAGCATGGAAAGCATTCGAGGCCAGGTATAGCAATAATTCCTCAGCTTACGATGAAGATAAAATTGGGGATATTAGTTCCAGTGACTTTGTACTTTGCAGGTGTTTCTGCCCCCAAAACTGTGTGTTTGAAATTTGGCTTTCTTGATTAACTTAAAGAGCTGTGCCCAGTTGGTCTTTTTGAATGTGTTTTGAAATTGGCTTCCTTGATGTAGTGAGAAAAGAGTCAAGCTGGTTTTTTTAAATGCATTTAGGTCAGTGTTTTAAAATGCGGCCGCATCAGGCGCTATGCGCTGGGCATCACATCAAAATTGACCGCATATGCGATTTGGAGAGATGCGCCCGCATCTCTCCACATTAGAGCCGCATAGCGCATACACCGCATCAGGCCGCATAATTTTCTGCAATTTTTTTCAAAACAGTACCCCTCGGGGATGGGTAAAGTGGTCTTTTTGACCTTTGAAATTTGGTGGAAAGGGTTTGCAGGGTATTAAATATCCCAAACAACAGCTTTCAGCCACATTCATGGCTTTTTTGTGATCGATTGGATCAAAAGAAAAATTTGGGAAATTTTTTTCGTTGAAGTTCTTCGACTTGTGCATTTGTTGATACTTGGTTATTGATTTGTGCCTTGCCTTTTGGGTGTTGATTTGAGGAAGTTTAGGCAAACTTGTGATGACAAATTGTGGGTTTCAAAGGCCGTAGAGAAATCGACAAATTGTATTGACTCTTCTTGAGCTTGACTTTAAAATTCTTTAATCTTCATGGACTTTTGGTTTGTAGTATTTTGTAACTTTAGAGTTTGTGGTTGCAAATTTGTGCTTATGGTTGTTGATTGTTGAATATTTTATGAAGCTAGTTTCAAGTTCTGTTTTTATCAAGGGATAGTGGATACAGAATCTCCGACAACTATTACTTTTGGAGTTAATGAATAAACTAAATACCTACTATGACATATATCACCTCCATTTTTTTTTCTATGCATTAACTTATTTTTTAGATTTTTTTATATTTATTGACCGCATCGCCGTGATCCACTCGCATTTGTACAACATCGAGCCACATCGTCGCATTGGCCCACCCACCTCTTTCGGTTGCATCCCGCATTTTAAAACACTGATTTAGATGATGGCAGCTTATGATATAGTTATAAATTGGATGTCGGTGAAGATCTTTCTATAGAATATTGATTTTTGTCATGTTAAATAAAATGTCGTCTTCTTCATCTAGAAGTTCTGTGGGACAAGGTCGATAATGTGGTATCAAGGGATCTTCTGCTTCAGAGCCAGGAAGAGAGAGCTACAATACCAGTAAGGGAGACAACAAGTGGCATTAGTTTCCTTTGCCATGGATGTTGGGCTAAGAGAGTGAGCCTGTTATTAGGGATTGTTCTGTATTTATTTGTCCGTTTTATCATAGAATGTTAATTGCCATCGTATCAACCCTGTATGGTCCAAATTGCCTTAGGAGTCAAGACTTTGAAGCTGTTAGAAGTTGTTTTAGCTACTTTATTGCTTGGGGGGGGGCATCCGTGTGTTGAGATTCTCTTTTGAGCGGAAGGGAGGCAGTAAGATAGCTTGTATATGGATCATTTTCTTATTTTATTTGATTCCATTTGTTAATTGGTCTACATATAGATGGCTGATGTTTATTTAGTTATTTGGACGATGGTTATTGGATTTCTAGGGAGGACCCTGTGTTACTCTCTAGGTATTTTGTGGCAACATGTGGCACAATAGAAATTACTGGTCAATCTGAGACCTGGGAATTGAGGTCTATGGAATTTAGGGTTTTGGCCTCTTGTGAGCTCCTTATTTCAGTCCTTGTGTATGCACTTTGTACTTATTTCACATACTAATACAGAGGGTCAGGTACCCTCTCAAACCTCTTGCTGCAGCGAAGAAACGATAATAGCAAAGTGCAGGTCTGATCTAATTTGTCTTAGTGCAGTGGCTTTGAATGTCTCTTCTCAATCAGGTAGCTCAGCTTACCTTTTAGGTATTTTGGAAAGGGACTGTTGGGAGAGGAGGGATATAAAATGTTTCATTGTCCTTATGTAGAAGGATGGCAGTGGATGAAGAGATTTGTGAGCTTGGTGTTCTGTTTGATTCTTAATTCAACCCGACCACCCCAACCCACCCAAAAAAAAGAAAAATTTTCCTCCTTCCATCGAACATAGCTGTCATAGGACAGTAAATAATCAGTTCCTCGACTGGCCTATTTTGCTCTGAATCTTATTTTTTGTTGCCATACTGTTGAAACCTGCTCGTATTATCATTTTATTGGATTTGAACTCTATTAGTCTTTTGAGAATGGGGTTGGGGTCGTGGTGGTAGCATCACTTGTGCCCCAGGTAAGGTCTAGGCTTCCATTCTCACCTAACGCAATCAAAAAATCACTATCGATTTAAAAAAACTGGTAGGGGCTCGTCATCCCCACTGAATTACCCCCCCAAAAAAAAACTCTATTAGTCTATTCTGGTTAGAACTTTAGTATGTCATTCACAACACCTACTAGGCTTGTTTGCAATTTCTTAAGTGGAACATTCAACACCTTATGGTAGGAATCCTCTCCATGGTGGGTTCGCCAATCCTAATACTGCTGCTCCTTTGTAATTCTTAAGTTACTGAATTTGAAAAAAGTAAACATGTGCTCATGTGTGATCCTATTTTCTAGTAACCAAGAGTCAACATATGTTCCCATGCCAATCCTTGTGGACTTAGAAACCCCCTCTCTAGGGTTCCTCGCCAAGCAATTTTATCTTTAGTGCTTCTTTCCACCTATAGATGCAGGACATGGGAGAGTTTGTGGAAGAAAGAGCATGAAGATCTATTACTTAGAAGGATTGGGGAAGAAATGGATGCGGTATTAAGTTTAAGAAGTGGGAGGTCTTCGAGGCTCTTGAGGGAGGATGCTACCCTAACTTCATGGCTCAACCACTACTCCAATTCTAGACAGGGTTAAACTTCTTTTTGAAGACACATTTATACCCATAAGTGCAGTTTCTTTTTTCCCCTTTTTACCCTTTTCCTCTTTTTTTTTTTTTTAGGGGGTTGGAGATCCCCCTTATGAATCTCACTTCAGAATCTTTAGGGAGCCCGATCCGAGGTCGCTCCCCTCATCAAGGATCTCGATCCCTATCTTATGGGGATCTCGATCATTGACTAAAAGGGATCTTGATACTTATGGAAGCCTGATTATGACCCCGGGCATTTCAAAAGTTTTTGAATTCTGAATGAATCCAATATCTTTGACTTTCTGCTGATTTTTTCCCTTATAACAATAGCTAGGGACCATGTGTCAAACACTTTTGTTTTCTGTTTCATGGTTGTGGTTTGCATCAAGCACCTCACACATGCATAGTACATATATCAGGCTCCTTCCCATACAATGCTCCTAGCCGCTTCCAAAGTAGGGAGCTTTTAGGCATGGGTTAATCCTAGACTCGCGAGCCTACTTAGGTTCCCTCACCAACTCCCGCTCTTGCCCCCAACAGTTGTGTTCATACTTGCAACCATAGTTACCGGAATCTCTCGCCAAGGTCGTAATTCCAATTTGGAATCCCAATTTGGCGATTTTGGCAAGGAATCTTCATAAAATTCGTTTTTGTTAAGTCCAGAATAAGGAATCTCAATTCCAATACATGTAGAACTTATTTCTAGTATGTATTGATTCTTGATGCCGTAATTATTGGTACTCGATTCAACATTCTTTGAATCTAGATTCTACATATAATGATACTCGATTCAATTGCTTTCGAATCTAGCTTCCCAAACATCAAGTACCACGGTCCGTGGATGCAAATAGGTGAGAAGCTCGATTCCAAAGAGGTTAGAAACTCGATTCCATACATGTAAGGATCACGATTCTAGACATATAAGGATCTCGATTCTATTTGGGTCAAATCTCGATTCCTATAAAATAGAAATCCCGTTTCCTGCGATTCCCCTTGTATGGACATTGATTCTGAAAACATGAATCTTCTAGTCAATAATGATCTCGTGATTCTGATTCTTTAAACGATTAGGAACCTCAGGCGTTTCTAACAACTATACCTGTGACATTTCCCCATTCACTTGGTCATCGTATTTATGTGGCTCAAATGACAGCCATTATCTGAATGCTACAGTTTCACCACACACAGCCACTTCCATGAGAAGATCTTCTTCTCTTTCCAGTCATTTGGTGCCATTGATTTGTAGCTTGTCTACAAGAATGATATTGTGAACATTGTTATAAGATTAGCTTCAACTTGACTGAAGATGCCAAAGTCTTTGAATTTATGGCCAAACTGAAGCAAAGTGAATCTGAAAATGCTTTCCATAATTTGTTCGGGTGTCTTTGGCTTGCTTCGACTGGAAAATGGCTGTTTTTGGCTTCTGAATCACAAAAGGCAAGCAAAACTGAAAGAGAAACCTATAAGAATTTAAAAAGTATTAAAATGTCCCTTGTTTCTTTAAACTTAAAGGTTCAAAGAAAGTACAGCTTTGTTTGTCAGATTTTTTTTAGGGTTTTTTCATCGTTGAACGTCAAAGCCTTAGCTTTAGTATACATGGTGGATGTTTACAAATTTATATTTTCATTGTTTCAGTGAAAATTAAAATTAAAATGATGACTATGAGATATGAAGATTGTTATTTTTATGGATTGTGAGTGATAATGGTTTCATCATAAACATTTAATACTATCAAAGTTCCCCTTTTTCGCAATTTTTTGATAGTTTTCTTAATTTTATACTTTTCAATGGATATTGTAATTTATTTTAATATTAAAAACAACCTGAATTTTCCCTCTGAATAGGTTGAAGTATCGGAGCGCTTGCCTTTCCTAGCCCAACCGAAGAAGCCTCCAATACAAATCTGATAATATTGGTTCTTAATGTCAACACCTTGGTGCTTAGTTTCTCCAACAAACATTAATGTCCGTAGCTTCATTTGATCATTTGATGAACAATGAATCCATTGATGGCATTTAGTTGTCCTTTGCTGTATTTTTCAAACAAAGAAGCTCTGAATTATGGCATGGTTTACTGATGCTTGAACATATCATGATAGACAATGTTTAGAAAGCAAGGCGCCGCCTGATGCTTAGGCAGTTACCCCTCCTATGTAGGCCCAGGCGGGCCAGGCAGTAGCAACACTAGGCCTAGCTGCATTCCTGTTTCTTTAGTGTCACTTTACTTTTATGACTTCGACTATATTGTGGCTTGGGGGCATTGGAACTTTGGATTTGGGAATTGTATGGAGATTTGAGTCTATGAACGATGGACTCTAGTTTATGGACTCTCATTTCGGTTATTCAGAATTTGGGTACTTCTATTACTTTGTGGAAATGTAAATATCAATGGTATATCTTTTAGACTTTTACTCTGAGTTAATTTAATCTTAAATTATTAAGTGATTAATGAATTATTGCAAAAATGTACGTGGTAAATGAGAATATAGATTCTTAAATAAACGTATATGAAACAAATATATGCATATATGTGTATTTGGAGTGCGCACGTATATGTATATATTGCTGTTAGGGCTCCTCAAACCTTGGGTGCCTGCCTAGGCACCCAAACCCTTCTCATGGCCTGCGTCCGCCTAATGTATTTTCCAGAGTGGAGTTGTTTGTTCTATAATTGCAACTAATTGAGTCTTGTGGGATTTTGTTGTGCTGAAAAGCAAAAAGCATATTGCTCTTGTGTAGGTTAGACATACAGCTTGTACCTCTTATCCTCCACATGTAGATTGGGCTTGCAACAATTATGGCTGCCATTGGGGTCGAGTTTACCCCTACCTAGGTCCGACCCTTGAGTGTCCCTGCTAGACTTGAACTTGGCTGGCTCTAGGTTGATCGGACCCGGGCCTAATCCCATGGATAGTTCTTGGCTAGATCCAGACCCTCTCGGGTCCCCATTTTTTGGGACTCTGGTCCCACCCCCCATGTCCACTTCTCGTGTCCAGATTCAGATTTGCTAGGCTGTCCTGACCGGATTTGCACCCCTAGTGAGAATGATGCTTTTCGGCTAATTTATTTCCTTAAAATAATTTCATGTTTTTTCCTGAGAAAATTTACATTTGAATAAATTTATGTTTTAAATACCAATATATGATGCATTAGCAACTATATCAAATGCAATTAAGGTGCCTTTTGGTACGATGCGAAGTTTTTGCAACAGCGCATACTTGTGACATACAATAGACATCCTTCAAACATTATCAGTGACCAATAAAGCTACTAAACCTAAAACCAGTACAACAAAAGAGTTCTCTAGCAGCTTTTCTTTTTGTTTTTTGAAAGAGTTTACATGTCTAAATGACAACATAACCAATCACTTCATGTTGCTCAAAGGAGCATACAAATGGAGTCGGTCACGGGCATGCTAGGGAGATAGATTAAAAAAAAAGGGAAAGGGAGGGAGATACAAAGGTCATAAGAAGTGGCTAATTGCTGGCCACACCATTGGGTATATGTGGGCCCTCAAAAAGATCTTCTCTTTGATTGCCAATATGCGCCAGGAGTAACACTTGCATCATTTAAGCTTAAAATGCCTCAATTTTTTGTATTTGATTGTAAAATCTGGTAGATATCTTACTCTTACATAATGCTTGCACCTCACCCTAAATATTTCTTTATTGATTCCATTTCTCTTCACTAAAAAACAAAGATTCCATTTCGGAAGCGTTCTTGTTTTTATTCTTTGTATGGGGTGTCTTCAGTCCATCCAAGCCTATTATGACGTCTGACACTCCTGAAAGTACCTCAAAGGATATCGTACTGCAAAAGAAATGTAGGGGACGTCCAAAGCTGATTAAAAGGTTGGTACTCTTTTCTTTTTAGTTTGTTGTTGCTAGTTAATGTGTGCATAAATATATCGTCCTGGAGCATGTTCCTTTGGTTTTTTTGTGCCCTCTCGCTTGCTCAGTTTTTGTTTTATAGGGATTTCGGTCTTCATTTGTCTGAGGGTTCTGAAAGTACCGGAGAGGATATCGTGTGGCAAAAGCAACTTAATGGACGGCCAAAACTGACTAAAAAGTTGTATTCTTTGTCTTTTTGCCAAATTAATTTTGTTCTTGCTCTTTATTGGATGCATTGCTCTCACTTGCTTCATTTTTCTTTCTATAGGGATTTTGGTTTTCATGCGATGTCTGAGAGTCCTGAAAGTATTGCAAAGGATATCGTGCCGCAAAAGCAGCATAACGGACGGCCAAAGCTGGCAAAAAAGTTGGTATTTTTTTCCTTTTTGCAAATTAACTTTGCTCTTGTAAGTTATTGCATGCATTGCTCTCACTTGCTTTGCATTTCTTTTTATAGAAGTTTTGGTCTTCATGAGATGTCTGAGAGTCCTGAAAGTACTGCAAAGGATGTCGTGCTGCAAAAGCAACATAATGGACGACCGAAGCTGACAAAAAAGTTGGTATTCTTTTCCTTTTGCAAAATCAATTTTGCTCTTGCTAGTTATTGCGTGCATTGCTCCTGGAGCATTTTAATTTTTTTTTCAGGTCTTTTTGCCGCCCTTTCACCTGCTTCATTTTCTTTTCACAGGGATTTGGGTCTTCATAAGTTGGTCTTTGAGCCGAATGTGCTACCCAATGGAGCGGAGCTAGCTTACTATGCACAAGGAGAGGTTGCCTCTTATAGCAAAAAAGTAGACTTCTCAGTTGATACATGTTTTAAATCTTATTCTGTAATCTTATGATGAATACCATCCTTTTACTTAAACAGCGGTTGCTCGATGGTTATAAGACAGAGAATGGCATTTTCTGTTTGTGTTGTCGAACTGAGGTATGCAGCTGAAGTTTTGTGCATTATGCTGCAATTCTTGGTTCTTATGGAGCTAGAACTTGATTTTCTTAAATTTGATGACCAGGTCAGCCCTTCAACTTTTGAAGCACATGCTGGATGGGCTTCACGACGGAAACCGTAAGTTCTATTCCAAATTCCTGGTAGTTCATTTTGTGTGCTTAGTATTTCAAGCATGATCTAAGCGATTGTTTTTTGTTGCTTAGTATTTCAAGCATGATCCAAGTCATTTGTGTTGTTAGTTATTTTAATTTTGTATGATAAAAGAGCATGAGCCAAGTCATTTGTGTTGTTAGTTGTTTTAATGTTGTCTGATAAAAGAGCTCGTTTATGTTTATGCAGCTACCTACACATATACACTTCCGATGGAGTTTCCCTTCACTCACTTGCTGTTTCCTTGTCACGAGATCGGAAATTTTCTAATGTTGATAATGATGATCTTTGCACATTTTGTTGGGATGGTGGCAACCTCCTACTCTGTGATGGATGCCCAAGATCCTTTCATCCAGGTGACCGCGATTTTTTATTTTTAGTTATTTTTATAAAGTGCCGTCTCTACATTTGCTTATGTTCTCATAATTGTTTTTTGTTAATTAATTTTTGAGCAATTGTTTTCATGGAATAGCGTTGCTTCCCACTTAGGAAGGTTTATTAAAGGCTTCCTGTGGAGGAAAGACTGAATAGAAATCTTCTTAGATTGTAAATAGGCTTGCATCCATTCTTTCATGAAGGCCTTGGCCGAATTGCAGGGCGCTGCCGTAGGTGATGATCACAATCTCTGTTCTCTGTGGACTTGATGCTTGAATGCCCTCAGTTAATCTTTTCCAGTGCTTCTGAGAAGCATGAGGATTTGTGCTACATGGGGTTAGAATCTTTTATTAAAAGAGATTACATTCCATTCGTTATAGCTAAGGACTAGCACATGCAAATGCAGAGATATGTAGTGATTCTATATGGTCAGCCCTTGTTTTTTTCTTATTTATTTATTTATTTATTTTATTTTTTTTTGGGGGGGGGGGTTGTTATCATTTCTTGGCGGTTGATCCAATGTATGATATGAATTTTCGTGATCACGTCCACTTCTTCTTTTCATCCTTCTTCCTTAATATATTTCACGCAGACATGCTGAGAGATGGAGAGAGAGATGAAAATGCTACATGAGATAGTTGAGGTTACTGGCAGTGTTCCTTGAATTTTTCTTGCAAATGGAGTGATAATTGGATGCTTGAGATCAATGATTTGACAATTCAGATGATGATAAATTTGGATTCATTAGTTTAGGGAGATGTGAAAGGCTACTATTGAGCTTAATGCTGAACAAATTGGATCTTGGAATTGGTTGAGTTTTGTTTGACAATGCAGCATTCTTGAAGATTGGATGTCATTTTTTAGAGTTTGTCTACTTCTGCTTTGTTGCACGAGGTTCTCACAGTTGAAAGCAGTTAGACAATGTTGCTGCTCCATGCTGTTAGATAATGTTGGGGCTTATTTGTATTAGGCTGCTTACATTGAGTAGGGCCGACTTTTAGTATACTTCTTGAAATGTGGCTTTCGACGTTTTTAATTAGTTATACATGTAAACAATTTTCATGAGTCTTTATACTGAATTATTTGTTTTAGGCAGAATTTGCTTAATTATTTCATACGATGGCCCTCTTTGGTTAAGTTTTTGTCCTATTTCCATGAGTCCTATTTCCATGAGTCTTTATACTGAATTATTTGTTTTAGGCGGAATTTACTTAATTATTTCATACGATGGCTCTCTTTGGTTGTGAAGAAAACGGGACGATGCGATGCGTGTGAGAAAACTTCAGGGCGCACTAGCGCACTCCAGCAAGAAAATGGATTCGCGTTAGCGCCGCGCTAGCCATTGCTTCTTGCTTTCGAGCTGTAGTTTGCTGGGTGCACTAGCTGCGAAGAAAACTACAGTGTGCTAGCACGCACGTAGGCGGGAAGACAAGCAAGAAAACAGATGTGTGTTAGCCCTGCGCTAGCCGTTGCTTCTTGCTTTCGAGCTGTAGTTTACTGGTTTTTTGCTCTTGCGAAGCAAAAGTTTGAGAGTGCTTTGCCGCCCCCTAGCAGAGCGAGTGCTTTAATGTGTAGCACAAGAATCAAAGCACCCTAAACAATTGGAAGTTGCGTTTAAGTTTGTGTCATAGGTGTTTTGGAATAATCTCCTATCTAAAATTGCATTTTCATACTTATTTATCCATATATTGATAGGTATTAATAAACATATACGCACCACATTGCTTTTTCAAGACTATCAAAGGCTTTATATTTAGTATGTCTCTATCTTGTGACATTGTGAATAAAGTGCTTATTTTGTCTAGTCTGCCAATGTGCTAGAAAGTATACCATCCTCTTGGGGACTGCGGAGAAAATCAGAGGCCATTTTAAGTTGATGGGTGGTCTTGATCCAAGTGATTATGGTTCTCTGTAGTCCATTGGATTGTAGTATACTTTTCAATAGGTTTGCTATAGCAACTTTGGGTTCATACGATTTTTTTATGGTGTTTCTGGATTCATTATGCTGCCATGTCTATGTTTTTCTGTTGCTATGCAACTTTGGGTTCATACATTTTTTTTTTATAATTTTTTTTTATCTTTTTACTTCTATTTTTATGAGGAATCTGTTTTCACCTTGAGATTAATTCTGTCATTGATGATTCAGGCATGCTTGTGCTTGCTGATGAAAGAATTTTCTATACTGTTTCTGATTCTTGTGATGATTCTTTCAAATGTTGATTTGAGTTTCTCCATAAATTGAATTAACATTAATGTTTGCTACAGACTGTGTGGGCTTGCCATGCATCCCCAGGGGTGATTGGTACTGTGCCTATTGTGAGAAGAACTCGTTGGACTGCAAGTCTATAGATCAGACAACTGAGCGTTGCAGACGAGTAGTGAAGACAGCTGCAACAGAAGTGGGTGGCTGTGTCTTGTGCAGGTTGTTGTTACAGTACTTTACATTAAGGATGAAATATTCTACCCTCTTGAATACATTCAGGTCTTCAAACCTTATGTGCATGTATGTGTAAGATCGTTTGATTGAACTGTGTAAATTGAACTTAATAAGTTCAACAAGACAGTTCCCAGTTTAAGATTCTAAAAAATCTGAAATCTGAATCTTCGTAATTTTTTATTGTTATCATATTTTGAGTTGCTAGTATAATCTTTTTCTGGATCTATCTATAGTAAACAGTAATCGGTGCCTTGTCCCTGGGCAAAGTTTCATCAGTTGTGTGTTTGTTCTTGTTTTGGATCAGGGCTCATGATTTTAACAAAACCGGCTTTGGTCCTCGGACTGTTATTCTCTGTGACCAAGTATGTTTTTGTTGCCTTGTTTATGTCAACTGTTTAGAGGTTGGTGCACTTCACTTTCTTACAACCTTTGTATGACTTTTTCAGTGTGAGAAGGAATATCATGTTGGTTGTTTGAAGGATCATGGAATGAGTGATCTGAAGGTATTACTTTGTGCTATCTCCTGTCAGGGTAGTTGATTGCAGTTTAGTGCTTGCAACATGCAATTATACAAAGATGATTTAAGTTCCCATTTTGAATATATAATTCACTTGGCACTCATTGTTTTCTCTGTAACAGGAATTGCCGAAAGGCGAATGGTTCTGCTCTGCAGGTTGCAGTAGGATTCGTGCTGCTTTGCAGAAGTTGATTGTTCATGGGGACGAGAGTCTTCCAACTTCGCTTACAGATATTATAAAGAAGAAGCACAAAGAAAAAGGCCCAAGTACAGAAGGTCTTGGTGACATTAGATGGAGGCTTCTTAGTGGAAAAATTGCTTCCTCTGATAGCAGAGCATTACTCTCTAAAGCTGTTGCTCTGTTTCATGTGAGTGTTCCCTTAGTTAAACTGAGATACTGGATTGTCTTATGACCTTCATAGCTTCCATTTCATGTTTACAACTTCAATGTTGATGAATTACTATATGGAGATGCAGACTCAAATGGCGTCATTTTCTACTGGGCAGACCTTTCTGTTTTCTTAAAATTATAATCAAGAGGATTGAATTGTTTCTCAATGTATGTCATGTGTCTGTACATCAGGGGTTTTCACTATTCTAGAACTGCAGAAAGATATATTGTAACACTTAATATATAGTGATAGTTAAGTGGAGTGACAAGAAATGCTTCTCTCTTAGCCAGTAAGGTTGAACTCTTTGGCTTCACTATCCAGACCATATTGAAGCATTGTAGATCAAAAGCCTCCTCCTTGGCTCCCAGTTGTCAGCCTAGAGGCATTTGGACAAAATAGTGACTGGAAACCCGAGTTGCCTGTAACGGCTTGAGTAAATTTTTTTTTTACCTGCATTGTATTTTGCATCGAATGTTCCTTGTTCTGTAGTTTGCTGATTGATTATTGTTAGGAAAAGGTGAGGTCGTCTCTCAATAGGCACTGTCAAGGGTTTTCTTAAGAATGGGAATGTTTCTACCATTGGATGACAGTCCTTACGAATTGATTTATAGTTTAGCAAACATGGTTGGGGAGCTGGAGTAAATTACTATCCTTGCGTTAGCCAAATTTCAGTCTTTGACTAGGCCAATTAGAGGAACTTGAGGTGCTAATCTTTTATTGATGGAAATTTTTTTCACGTATTTGGAGATCCCTCTTCAATGGGATGGCTGTGAAGGAAATGCTATTTCAGATGTCACACGTGTGTTGGAATGGGGTAGTCATGATGAAGAGTAGTTGTTTTTTTCCCTTTAAACTTGCAAGGGGTTTTTGTGGGTCCCCACCCAGTGTATATAATTATATTGGTCTCTTATATGTTCTGATTATATTGGCCTCTATATTGCACTCTATTCTTAGGTACATGAGGTCATCACCACTTGTCACTCAAGTGGGTTTGGGAGATACTACTTCCCATCTTCTATAAATGGTTCTCTTGTTTCATTTTGTAGAGGAATAAGCATATTTTCAGGGATGTCCCTTGGAACACTTTGGAAGGATTGCTCGCATCTTCTTTAGCCCTCCAATTTCTAGCCAAATTACTTATGTAATTGTGGGGTGTGAGACTTTCCAAATCTTGGCTAGAGATTTGTTTGGAATTTTCTTTTGAACCAGTTTGTCTGGAGGTGAGGAATGAGTTTTTTTCGCGAGGCTTAGGTGAGCTTCAAAATGGTATAGTCATCTGAGAGTCTGCAGGGTTAGAAGCTTAGGGCAATGACTTGGAGCCTAGAGCTGCAACAAAGCCATGAACACTTATGTGATAAAAAATAGGACTCAAAGGGGACATGTTCACATTATATGGAGCTCATAAGAAGTGAGAAATGGGTGCTATATGATGTTTTATGGCTGAAGCCTTAAATGATAATCAATCAAATATGCAAATAAACACAGGTACCCTGAGTCCCAGAGTGTCCCATGCTCCTGTGGGATTCTTTGGGTTTAATCTTTTTATTTGTTATTTTGCAGCATTTGGGAGTGGGGGGGTGGGGGGGAATAATGCTGGCTGCCTAGGCACATTGTGGCAGCCTAGGCAGGCACTTAGGTTTCGAGATCCCCAGTGCATGTATATGTATGTAGGACATGATGCTATATATTATGACTTTAAGTCTGTAACTAAATTACATATAATGCAGGTAAATATGTAATAATTAACAAACTATTTATTTTACTATAAACTGTAAAGTATATATTAGTCTCATAAAAACATTAAAAATTTGAATGATAGTAGAAATCCTAAGTTTGAAATTAACTAGGTAAATGTTGAATAGCCAAAATTGCCTCTATTAACCTCTTTTGATATTTCACAAAGAATGAAATCCAAAAAAGTTGTATCTCATATGATTTCTCAAAGTTCATATCTTCTAAAAAAATATGGTTTTTTTTTTATATTCATTTCATCGGAAGTAGTTAGGGAGCAATGGGTGCGGTGCAAATACCCTCCCACCAAAATCAAATGTCCTTTCCCCCATTGATATGGGGGATTGACCAAAATTCCTATGGCTGCGGGCATATGGTAGCTTAAAGTGGGTGCCTCAGCTGAGGTGCTAGGTGCATCCATGAGAGCTAGACACCCTCCTTGGTTGTCTCACCTAGGTGGTCTGCCTTGCAATTGGCGATGCACCTAGGAATCTGCACTGCCTTGAGGGGCCCGAAGCTGGTGCTTTTTGGGACACTGTTATCAAATTTTATAGTATGTGCTTCCACCAATTTATGTTTTACGTTATTTGCCCTTAGAAGCTGCCATATGAGATTTATGGAGCGGAGTTTTATTATTGTGTTTGTTCCTTTTTTTTTATTTTATTTAGTTGTTCATATTGAGGTGCCATGTACTCGGAAATCTAAAATGAACAATGCTTTTTCTGCTTACTGTCTATGTACATGTACTTGCAGGACTGCTTTGATCCTATCCTTGAGATAACAACAGGCCGTGACTTGATTCCAACTATGGTCTTTGGGTGAGGAAAGATGCAATTGCTATTCACTTCTTAATTTACTTCTTTCCACCATTTGTACCATGATTATGCTTTGTATTCTTCTCTTAACACAACTCTACTCCACAAAATAACCTCTTTCTGTGATCAACATCTGCAGAAGGAGCATGAGAGACCAAGAGTTCAGCGGAAATTATTGTGCTGTGTTAACTGTAAAGTATGAACAAGTTGACTGTGTTGGCATTCAATTTTGTTCTTATCTTCACTTAATTTTTTTGAAGTTTTTGCTAAAGTTTTGGCTTTCTTCTGCATAATGCAGCTCATCAGTTGTATCTGCTGGAATTCTCAGAATTTTTGGACAGGAAGTTGCCGAACTTCCCTTAGTTGCTACAAGTCTTGATTGTCAAGGACAGGTTGAACACGGCATACTGGGTTTTATTTGTTAACTGGAATCTAGTATTATTGCATATGTTGTTTTTCTCTATTTCATGTTACATTGGAGCAAGAAAGTTGATATGGTCTACCTATATCTTGATGTCCTAGTTATGCCCTTGATATGTTTGAAACTTGTAGTGAACCATTGGGGCAAGAACATTCCAAATTAACTTAACGTCGAGAGTTTGACAAGTGGTTAATATTCGTGGTACTGATCTGTTTTATGGGCCATCAAGGTTCATTATTCTCTATTTTCTGGGTGCAATTTTCAAATGCAACTATATGCCTTGTATTAGGAAGCATTTGGTCTTTTAGTATGATGGGATTCACCATTGATTGCAGCATACTAGGAAATACCTGGTCATGGCATACTGATGAGACCCTTTTTGAGATTATGGAAACAACTTAGACTTAATTTGTGGCTACCATTTAACCTTTTTCCTTTTGGATGGCTATTATCATTTTTAGCCTTCAGCTGTTGCTTTATCTGAACATTATCTGATATTTAGAGTTTGGACTTCAAGATTGAGATCAAGCATGAAGCTGCGCGTGTTCTTGTGTAATCAGGGGTACTTCCAGGCATTATTTTCGTGCATTGAGAGATTGCTGGGCTTCTTGAATGTCAAGTATATTGTGCTTCCAGCTGCTGATGAAGCTGAGTCTATTTGGACAGAGAAATTTGGGTTCACAAAGATGAGTCAAGACCAGGTAGTGGCCATCATCTTTAATTGAAAGGGAATTTATAAAAATGCACGTAATCGAACTTTTAATATTTTACCCATTTCTACATTAATTTCAAAAAGTCAATCAAATTACGCATGGTCCTGAATTCAAATATTTGAGAATTGGTAGAATGTTAAACAGTTGATAAGTTTGGTGTATTTTGATAAGTTTCCCTTTTGAAACCTCAATTACATGAATCCTCATGAGACATTTTAAAATATCCAAGGTCCCCCAAGTCCATACACAACAAAGAAAAAACTCCACAAAATCTTCTTATATAGGAACTGGTTCATAAATGTTCTTTTAAGAAGACACTTTTTCATCAATGTATGTTTTGAGTCCAAAAGAGAAGACTATCATTTTGCAAGTGTGAGAAAACTGCTATATTCAAATTTTATTTCAATAAAACACACGAGTGTTTGCCCACACCAAACTGGTGTTTTAAAGTGGCACTCATAGAAGCCACTCAACCAGGAGGTCAGTGCCACCTAAATTCTGCCTCGAAGTGCCAAAATGTGTTTTATGGCAATATCTAGACCAGTTCTTGGTGAATCCGAAAAAGTTGTGGTTTTTCCATACTAGATTCCTCGTCTCTTCTAAGAGAAAAATTTAACACAAAATATCTAAGAATCTCTTCTTTTATTTGGAATTCTTTTAAAAATCTTCAAAAGTATATTTGATCATCTCATAAGTTCTTTTGGCAAGTCTTTTATGAGTTCTTGTGACAAATTTAAGTTCTTTTTCCAACCAGAAGACTCGAGAATTTTCTCGAGTTCGCACAAGGAATTGCGGATGGGTTGTTACATAGCTTTATTTCAAGTTCACACATGCGCATAAATATTTTATTGTTGTCCTTTTTCTTTGATTTGCTTGATGAGTTGGAACTAAATTTGAGAAATAGCTTTCTGGCATAATACATTCTTTTTCCTTTTAGGTTACTGAGCTTAGCATGCCTTGCTTGCAGGTGTCTAGGTACACAAAGGATCGCCAGATGATGGTCTTTCAAGGGACCTCAATGCTTCAAAAAGCTGTTCCTAAGTGCCGTGTTATACGGCGTGGTCCAAATGGTAGCTGAGACAAGATTCTTTTTGGTGGGCTTGAGTAGAGTGAAGCCTTGTCTACATTCCTTTTTGTAGTACTGTCTTCAAATATTAAGTCATGAAAATGTACAGAAAAGAGAGAGAGAGAGAGAGAGAGAGAGAGAGAGATGGCGGGGAGAGAGAGGGGTCTCTATTTTTTTGTTGGTGTAAAGGTAAAGTGGGTCTCTCTGCCCGCACTTGTCAGATTCGTTCTTTAGGCTGTCTTATTTCGTATCCATAAACTATGCATGCGGGGGTCATTTGTTCTGTCGAATTTTGAACAGAGATATCAATGGAAAAATGGTGTTTCAATCGCAAATTTCATTCATGGTTTTCTATTTTCCTCTCTCTCTCTCTCTCTCTCTCTCTCTCT
>NW_006498246.1:256782-300299 GCF_000471905.2 Amborella trichopoda
TATATGAGCCCAACGACCCAGATTGAATCAGGGCCAATCTGACGATCACGGATGTCCGGTCGTGTTTGAATTTTTGTTTTTTTCTACATATCCAAATTACTTAAAATTTTAGGTGATATATATAAAGTGGTCACATTAATCTAAAATACATCCAAATAGAAATATGAAATAAATTCAATCAATTTATAATTCTAGTCTTTTTTTTATTTTTATTCAAGAACGCTTTTTGTTTCCTTTTTGGAAAATCCTCTCAAGGAAGTCCTTTGGCTGAAGAGAGGGAAAAGGAGGGGAGAGATGTGATGGAATGGAGGAAAGCTCTGGTTGGAAAGGAGGTAGGTGCTTTAGGTGGTAAGATTGACGGGATAGTGGATTCAAGCTTTCTTTTGGTTGTGGTGAATCAAGTAGCCTGGGAGCATCTAGATATCAAATCAAAATTTTTTGTGCCAGGTTTTTTCTCACCTCCTATTGTTGATTTTTTTGACTTATCTGACTAGACCCAAAGGGGGTGGAATTTGTCTCATCATCCTGATGTTAAGACTATTGGTACCAACAAAGTTGTTTGAAAACTACGTTAGATTCTATAAAGTCAGAGGATGCCTACTTTTTATATATTATTGGAAGCCTTCAGATCATGCATCCTTTTTACAAATAGAGTCAATTTGGTTGAAACTATGGGGTCTCCCTTTCTCATAGATTCTATAGAGTCAAAGGGTGCCCATCCTTTTTACAAATAGAGTCAATTTGGTTGAAACTGTGGGGTCTTCCTTTGTCTGCCTAGAATTTGGCTATTATTAAAAAGGTGGCAGGGCGGTTGGGGTCTATCAGGATTTGGATTGGGGCTCCTTTTTTAGTCCTTTCTGTCAATTTGTGCGTGTTAAGGTTGGAAAATGTTATGGTTTGCCAATTTGGGGGAATATCCATTAAATAAATGCATTAATGAGGATTTCTTTGAGATCTTAGTTACAAATGATGTTGCTTCAAGATCATCGCAACTTTTTGCTAAGGATTCTACAGTGGAGATTAAGAAGACAGTGCAGAATGTACGACCGGAAAATATGAAGATAATGGTCGAAGGTGCTTTTTTGGAGAAATCCATCCGTAAGTTTTCTTGGAGTAATTCTATGAGTAACAATTAATAATTCAAATTTCAAAATTTTGAAACTCCCAAAATCATTAAAAGATGGATTCCGGTTGGCAGGTTTTCGGAATCATCAGCGAGGTTCTCGAAATTTTTTAGAAGTCATCAGATTGTTTTTTTGGTGGGTATAAGTAATGGTGAGGAGATGAAAAAGGCGCAAATCAAGGGGAAAACGCGTAAGTGCCCATTGTACGACCCACAGACCGGAGTCTCTTTGGAAGTTGGTAGTATGTCAAGTGTAGCATCCTTTGTGCGAAGGTTTGGATCAGATTCTGATGATATGACAGTGGGGTTAAGTCTCAAGAAGGTTTGTCATAATGCCAAGATTTTTGACAAAGATTGCATTACAAACGTGGCGCATGATATCCTTGGGGTCAGTCTTCTTCAAATATAAAATTCTTTTTCTCTTTCCATCCTTTGGAAAGAAGTGGAATTGAAAAGGAAACTTCTATTTTCTCTTTTGATCCTCGTTTCTCTGTTGTGCCTTCTTGCTTAGAATAAGCTCTTGCTGTCGTATATCTATAAGAAGTTGTCGGGTTTGTTGTTGGCTGTTTTTTTGAAGCTGAAGATGTATCCTTTTCCTTTTATTTTGGCAGAGCCAACGGTCTGGCTAAGAAAACTAGGACTCGGTTTGACCCTTTGTTGATCGGCCCTCTTACTTTAATGGTCGTAGAACCAAATGAAGCTCCTGTGAACCCTTTGCTCCTAACTGATGAATCCTTTGTTAGTGTTGATTTGGAGGAAGCTGGTTTTGTTATGGACTTGGTTCTCTCTGAGTCCTCTGTGGCTTTGCTCGTGGATGTCTTACCTCAGGAGGACGTTCCTCCATTACTTATTTCAGAGTTGTGTCTTGTTAGGGCATCTGTGATCGAGGAGACGCTTATGAATTATTCTCCTTTAGTGGAAAAACAGATGGATGATGTTCCTCTGAGCGTGGTGACGGAGGGTTTAAGGACTGTAGAAGAGCTACAATGCCTGTTGATAAAGAGAAGGTGAGAGTCCGAAAAAATGGTAAAAGCGCTGCCATGGATCTTGCTTCTGCCTCTTAGGCCCTTGCCAAAGCTTCTACGACTGTCAAGAAGAACAAGGCTGCTATGAAGGGTGTTCATTCATCAGCAAGACTTCAAGACCATGGCATCCCTAAAGAAGGTTTGTTTATTGTTGTTGTTGTTGCCTTGTGTGA
The DNA here is from genome assembly GCF_000471905.2 of Amborella trichopoda. The sequence continues at coordinate 259,104 of NW_006498246.1, forward strand.
CTCGATGGTAGTGGATGTGGATTTCTCTTCGACATCATCATCCAAAGATGACGAGCTAAATGAAGCACTGATGCTGGACGAGCTGTATTTTGATATTAGTCCTGATGGACTAGGTTCCTCCTCTAGCCGTCCTCCTGTTTTTTAAATAAACTTTTTACTTTGAAATGTAAGGGGTTTAAATCACCCCAGTAGGAAAATGGATATTCTATTGCTGGTATCTAAGTATAAATCGATTATTTTACTTTTACAAGAAACAAAACTCCCTAGTCCTAATGTGTCTGAGGCTCGGGAGGTTTCGGGCTATGGTTCTGTTGGTTTTTGTTGGATTGATGCTTGTGGTGTATCTGGTGGGTTATGGGTACTTTAATATCCTTTGGTTCTCCAAAATTTTGATATTATTCTAAGGGATAGTTTTTTGCTTTTGGGCACTCTTGGTCCGAAATTGAGCTTTACTTGGGGCTTCTTTAATGTTTATGAGCCCACTGTGCTTGCTCTTAAATAAGCTTTTCTTAATGATCTGAACTCTATTATTCAGTCAGTTACTTATCTTGTGGTGGTTAGAGGGGACTTTAACCATATTCAATAGCCAGATGAATGTTTAGCAGGAACTTCTATTAATACATCAATGAGGATGTTTAATAGGCTCATTGAAAGTAATTCTTTTATGTTCATTGAGAGTAATTCTTTTATAGATCTCCCTATTATTGGATCTAAGTTTACTTGGTCTAATAATAGTATTGTTAATCTATCTATGTCCAAGTTAGATAGGTTTGTGATATTGATGAAGTGGTTGGAAGAACTTCCCTTAGCCACTGTCAAGCCTCTGCCCAGACTATCTTCTGATCATCTCCCTATCTTGCTGAATACAAAGGTGGGCTGAAACCCTTCAGATTAGATGTGAGCTGGTTGGAGGAAAAAGATGTTGTGGAGATGACTAGAGTGGCTTGGGAAAATACTGTTGAGGAGGGTACTTTGGACTTCCAATTGCATAACAAATTGTTGAATATCAAATATAAACTTATTGCATAGAAGAAAGATAATAATTTTGATATTAAGGCCAAAATCGATGGGGTTTTATCAAATATTGAATTATTAGATCATAATACCCAATTAGCTGGTGTGTTAACTGAGCAATCAGTTTTGGATCGTTGTTTGAAACTTAAAGAATTGGAGGAGTAGCGTAGATTAGAGGAAATTTATTAGAAGCAAAGATCTAGATCAAAGTAGTTGAAAGAAGGGGACCTTAATACTAAATTCTTTCATGATATTGCCAGAGCAAGAAGAAGATAAAATGATCTCTTTGGATTGACCATTCCTGATATCGATTCAGAGAATGATTATGTAATGGAGGGTGCAATTATTAATCACTTCAAAAGGGATTTTACGAAAGAAGTTAAGTTTACTCTTTTAAACCGAGTTCTTTTCAAAGTGCTGTCGGTGGAGATGAAGAATCTTTTGGAGAGAGAGGTCACTATTGAGAAGTTGTATAAGGCAGTGTTTGCAATACGAGGGGACAAGGCGCTAGGATCTGATGGTTTCGTTTTAGCTTTCTTCCATAAATTTTGGAATTTGGTTAAAGGTGAATTGTTGGAGTTTGTTAGAAGTTTCATGATTAGGGGGCATATTTTTAAGGGGGTGAACTCTACTTTTCTGGCATTGATTCCCAAGAAATCAATAATTTCTAACCTATCAGATATTAGACAGATTAGTTTATTCATCAGCCTTTATAAAATTATTGCAAAAGTTTTGTCAGAAAGATTGAAAGTTGTCATTCCTCTCCTCATCTTTAGTACACAGTTTTATCCAGGATCATCAAATTACTGATAGTGTGTTTGTTGCACAAGAATGTATTCATTATAGAGTCTTGAGTAAAAAGCCTGGTATTTTGCTTAAGCTGGATGTGGAAAAAGCCTATGACCACTTAGAATGGGGAACGCTGTTAGAAATTTTAAAGATTATGGTGTTTGGCAATAGATGGAGGAACTAGATTTTTGGGTGTCTCTCATCTACTCATTTTTTGGTGTTATTTAAGGAGAGTCCCATTGACTTTTTAATGCTTTTAGAGGACTTCGACAAGGGGACCCTCTTTCTCCCTTCTTATTCACTATCTACGCTGAATGCTTCAGTTTGATATTAAGTAGGGTGGGCAGATTGAGCCATTTTGCGGATTTTAAAATTTCTGACTTTGGTATTATTATCTCTGTTTTGCAATACGCAATGATACTTTAATCTTCTTTGATGCTAACTCTCTTCAAGTTAAGAACATTGTTAGATTCTTAAAAGTTTGTGAGGTCACGTTTGGCTTTAAAGTTAATTTTCACAAATCTTCCATGGTTGGTATTAACTTCTTAGAGGACATGGTAGTGAATTTGGCAAGCGTGATGGGGTATAAAGTTGGTTCTTTCCCTATCACCTATCTCGGTTTACCTATTTCTAACTAAAAGCTTTCCATTACAGTTTGGGATAAAGTGCTTGAAAGAGTCCAATTCAAACTAGATCTTTGAAAGTATAAGTATCTGTTGTTGGGTGGGAGGGTGACTTTGTTGAGATCTTGTTTGGGTAACCTTTCGGTTTATCAGATGTCATTGATTAATATGCCCGCTTTGATCGCAAAAAAAAAATGAAAAAAGGATGCAGGACTTTCTTTAGGGTTCCAGTAGTGAGATGAGGAAATTTCATTTACTAAGATGGGATAGAGTATGCACCTCAAAGAGGGACGGTGGTTTGGGTATTCAAAATATTAGAATGGTTAACCAAGCTCTGATGTGTAAATGGTGGTGGCGCAGTTTCCATTTACAGTATCACGTTTGATATCAAGGCTTATTATCCAAGTATGGGATAGATAGATATGATGTATGGCTTGGGGGTGGAAGAGGCAAGGATGCTTCTCAATTATGGAGGGCAATCTTTAATTATAAGCCAATGAGTTTGGATTACTTTAGATGGAACTTAGGTTTTAAAAGTCAAATTTCCTTTTGACACCATAAATGGATTGGGGAATACCCGTTAAAGTCTGTTTTCCAAGAGTTATTTGGGATTGTTACTAAGCCTAATTTAAAAGTCAGTGAGGCTGTAGAAAGAAGGGGTCAACTTATTTCGTGGAATATTTTTCTGCCTTATAGCTGTTTGAATAATGTATTATTTTCCCAATGGTGTGCATTGATAGAGTTGTTGGATAAGGCCTATACTTCGCAGAATGCTGTGGACGAGATAATATAGGAGATTGAAAGTGATGGTGTCTTTTCCGTCAAATCGTGTTATAATCTTTACTTTCACGATCATTGGAGATGGTCGTGTCCTCATATTGCTCAAATTTGGAAGTGGCCGATCCCTCACAAAGTTCAAGTTTTTATTTGGTTGGTTGCTCTGAATAAAGTTTTCACTATTAACAACTTGATCAAAAGGGGAAAATTTGTGCCAAATGTGTGCTTGTTTTGCAAATCTGATGGTGAAACTGGTGTGCACCTATGTTTACGCTCAGATCTGCACCAATCTCTGCGAAAAGATCTACTCAAATCTTAAAAAAAACTGAGTTATTTTTTAAAAAGGTAGAGAAAGTGGGTTCGCTTGAATTATAGGCTCAAAAAAATCCTATATCTATACAGATCCGGTCTTTTTCAGAATTCAATGGTAACGCCAGCTCCAAATTTGTATTTCGACAAAAAATGCTTCTAAATTTAATTAAATCTAATAAAGAATTAATTTCCAGAAAAAATAAAATGAAACAGTTAATTAAATGAAGAAAAACATACTAAATTAAGCAAAGAAATATATATTTACCTCTAAGGACCTGAAACCCAGAGTTTTGGGCTTGGATCAGGCCGCTTTTCTGATTTACTCCATCATCTCCTTTTTTGGATGCCTTTGCTTACTAGAATTTGTAGATCTAATGTGCTTTTGACCTAGATCTAGGGTTCTTAAGGCAAAAGGAAAAACTGAGAATTTTAGGTATGGTCTACCTAGGTTTTTTTGGGATTGGAGGAGAATTTTCTTAGTTTCTTAGGGGTTTTGGTATCTCTGGAGGTTGAATATGACTTATGAGATTCTCATTAATTTTTTGAGATTTTTTGAAATTTTTTCTTATTTTTTAGAAATTTTCTAAGGGTTTTTCCTATTTTTGGTATTTCTGAGCGATTTTTTTAATTTCGAGAATATCTAAGAGATTTCTTTGTAGTTTCTGGTCCCTTATTTTGGGTGATAGAAGGGGTATTTATAGAACTCCATTGGTGATTTTTCCTGATTTGTTTGGAGTTGTTTCATATTTTTTTGAATTTATCTTGAACTTTTAGTCTTATCTAATTAAAGAAAATGTATTTACTGCATCATAAAACATATTACCTATGTCATAAATGACGTGCTGCATCATCAGGCTGCGACTGGGCCTGACAGGCCCGTAACAGCCTGGCCAGCAGCTCGACAGTTGGGTTTCGCAGGAACTAAATTATCATTTGTTATATATTTTTATCCGTAGGTCCGATTCAGATGATTCTTCGACCTTGGAAAGCTCGTGGACTCTACTTAAAGTTAGGATAGATTTGGGTAGTTTTGAGTTAATTAAATTGGGTTTATGTTGTCTATAGTCTACTAGGATTTGTATGGTCCTTTAGGAATCAAGGTTTTTAGGGATTCCCTGAGCCAGAATTTCGAGGGGGTGTCTACAGTTGCCCCTCTTTGACATTCACCTAGAGCCCTAGGTAAATGTCATAATAGTAGACACCTGAGACATAGTGGGAAGGAAAATATTTTTGGAGAGATCATTCTTTTGAATGACCAATACCTTTTGGGTAGGCGGTACGTCGATGGATGCTTTCGATCAGTAAGACATCGAACTGGCACTGCTATCTTTGAGTCAATGCAGTTGAGAAGTCTCCGACAATCGGGATCTGAAGTGATAGTTAACAAGAGCCGTACTATCTTTGAGCTGGTGACACTCGTTGTTGTAGTTACTCCAATGCTACCTGGGACTTTAGACCTTTTTCTTGGGGTCTGATTCTCCAATCGAATGGGATTTTGATTTAGAAAAAATGATGGGATGATGAATTTCTGGCTAATTGAACTTCTTGTTCACCTTCGATTTTGATTCTTGGGGTCCACAGATTCAGGGTGTTTGGTATGGTTACCTATGGGTTGGTCTCTATTTTCCTAAGGGTCTGCAAGCATGGCAATCTAGGATTTAGTGACGGCGGACGCATCATATCCAAGCCTCCATGAAACTCCTTCGTTTTTTAAAAACATTTAGAAAGTTTTAAAGATAGATTGAATTTTGAAACAGAAACAGAGTTTTGGGCTATGTTTTTAACCAAAGAAATTAAGGTTTTTGAAAACTCACAACACTTAGGAAAAATTTTAAGATGGATGAGAAATTTTGAAAAACAAGTTTTTGGTAAGAAGTTTAGGCTTATGCTACCATGGAGCTCTCTCTTCTTCTTCTTCTTCTTCTTGTTCTTCTTCTTGTTCTCCTTTTTTTTTTTTCATGAGCTTGTCGAGCCTCTACTTGGGACTTTCATGAAGAGGAATCACTAAGTACTTCCTCATCTTCCAATCTTGGTTCTTATGTCACAATTCTAGGAAGACTTTTCTTGTTTTTTTCGAGCAAACCGGTGTCTTGGATAATATGAGATCTGCCTCTGAGTGCTCAAAATATCACTGGACTTCCAATTTTGTTCATTCCCTATCATTCTTTTGAAGTTTAGATAGTCGAGCTCTTCAAGTTTTACTTGGACTGATGCCTTCTTTTGCTTTCTGACGCCATTCTGACTTGGAAAGAGAAGAATTTCTGGAGATTTTTTAGAAGAGACGAAAAGATAAAGAAGTTCTATTTTTCTATCGTGTCGGGGTCCCTTTCTGGTGTTCAGCTTGGTAGCCTTTTTTCCAAAGCTCGGGGTTCCTTTTGGATTTTCAGCACGGTGGTTTTTTTTTTTTTCTCTCTCTCTGCTGCTAGGGTTCCTTTCTAGTGTTCAGCCCAGTGGCCTTTTTCCAATGCTCGAGATTCTTTTCGATTTTCATCTCAGCAGATTTTTTTTTTTTCCTTTTCTTTTGAAGAAGATGGAAACAGAGGAGGAGGAGAAGAGTTGGTGACGTTTTTTTCCTTCTTGTGGCACTTCGCCCTTAAAAAAAAAAGCGAGGAGGTTCCAGTCTTGGTTATCCTTAGATTTTCCTTGCCCCTAGTTGGTGTATGATACTTCTTTCACAAAGGTTGTCAAATTCTTATATAATCTTTCCGCCTTGGATTGCTTCACTCAAGCTTTGATCTTCAGACTTGGAGTCACTCTCAACATCCTAGTCCTTCAATCTCTTGCTGGGTCGGCTAAGTTCATTTTCTCCCTTTTTTTTTTTTTTCAGGAGTAGTATTTCTTGAGGTACATATCATTGATATGTTCATTCAGTTCTTGTCCTTCAAGATTCTTGAGTTTGTAGGAATTGCCTGAATGGGTTTGGGTTATGACATATGGTCCTTCCCAATTAGGCTTGAACTTTTCTAATGGGTGAGGATCCACCGTCGAATGGAAGATTCTCTTTAGAACTAGATCCCCAATTTTGAATTCTCGAACTATCACCTTCTTTCGATATGCTCCCTCAATTACATGATGATAGAATATCATTTTGTCAGCTGCTCGTAGTCGCCTCTCATCCAGGGTTTCGAGAGTGGCTAGTCGGGCTTCAGCCTATTGCTTGTAGTCTGATTATTTATGAGCAAGTACCCTAAGAGAGGGTATTTCCACTTCGATTGGAAGTACAGCCTCCATGCCATAGACTAATGAATAAGGAGTCATCCCTGAGACTGTTTTCTCAGTGCTTCTATAAGCCCAGAGTGCAGCTTGTAATTTCTCATGGCAATCCTTGCCACTTTCTATGGTTCGATTAATGATCTTTAGGATGGCTTTATTGGTCACTTCTGCTTGACCATTGCCTTGGGGGAAATAGGGCGAAGAGAATTTATGCTTGATTCCAAATCTTTTACATATCTTTGCTACCTTTTCACTTTTTAAGTTAGTCTCATTATCAGTGATGACCATTTTGGGGACTCCAAATCTATCGATGATGTTGTTTGTAATAATCTGGTAACATGTTGTCCTTCTATTTTGGTGAATGAAGCAGCATCGGCCCACTTTGTGAAACATTCAGTAGTAGTGAGGATAAACCTGTATCCATTTGAAGCTTTTGGTGTTATCATTCCGATTATGTCCAAGACCCACATGGAAAATGGCTAGACATGAGGTCTTGAAATGAGTGGCATGGAAGGAGTGTGTATGAGATCACCATAAACTTGACACTTAGGACATCTATTCACATATTTCCAACAGTCTTCGGTCATAATAGTCCAGTAGGATTATTGTCTTTCGACTTTTTGAGCTAGGAGTGTTGCCCCTGTGTGTCCTCCTTCGTTGTGCCATTCTTTGAGCATCGTGTCGACTTATGGTTGGTCAATATACCTTAGGAGGATTCCTTCAAAGGACTTCTTCTAGAGAATGTTGTCTTTGATCAAGAAGTTGATTGAGAATTTTCTTAAGGCGTCCCTGTCTCTCTTTGAGACTCCTTCGGGATACGTTCCATCTTTGAATAAGATTGATACATCATGATACCAGAACTTAGCTTTGACTATCTGGTTAGCCCCGAGGGTGAACACTTCTTCTTCCCTCTCTGATTCTTGATCTTCCCCTTCCGACTCCATCTTGGGAGGAGAATGATCACTCTTGTATCTAATGTAGAATGGTTGCATACTCATTTGGGGAGGAATGTTCACCATTGATGCGAGAGTAGCCAAGGTATCGGTGAACCGGTTGTTTTCTTGAGTCACATATTGAAAGGTTACTCTTTTGAAGCATTTTGACAACTTTGCAATTGATTCCTGGTAGAGCTTGAGCTTTTTGTCTTTAACCTTACATTCTTCGTTAACTTGATTTATTACAAGTAAAGAATCACTAATGACCCGTAATTGTTCAATTGGAGTTCATAGGCGTTCTCGAGATCGACTATTAGGGCTTCATATTCTGCAATGTTGCGTGTGTAGGGAAAATTGAGCCTTATAGCGGTTGGAAACATTTTTTTCTCTGGAGAGCATAGGATGACTCCGACACTAGTGTTGTATTCATTCCTAGCCCTGTCAAAGTATAACTCCCAAGTGGGATTCTCAATGACAAAGAAGTCCTCATCAAGGAGATCTGTTTTGATGGGGACGCAGTCAGGTAAGGAATTTTCGGCTAAATAATCGGCAATTGCTTGCCCTTTGACTGATTTCTGAGTCACATATTCGATGTCAAATTCACTTAAGAGCATTCTCTATTTGGCTAATCGTCCATTTAAAACATGCCTTTCTAGCAGGTACTTGAGTGGATCCATCTTGGATATCAGCTTGATGGTATGAAAAAGTACATAATGTCTCAATTTTTGAGTTGTCCACATTAAGGTTAGACAATGTTTTTCCACATCCGAGTATCATACTTCATAGTCGACCATTGTCTTACTGATGTAGTAGATGGTCTTCTCATTTCCTTGGTCATTATATTGCCCTAACATCGCCCTCATTGTCTTATCTGTCACAGTAAGGTCAAAGAATAGAGGTTTGTTGGGATTAGGTGGACTCAAGATAGGTGGGTTAGAAAGGTACTCCCTTATACGGTCAAAAGCTTTTGGACATGTCTCATCCCAGATAAACGGGGTGTCCTTCTTTAACAGATGATTGAATTAACTATATTTCTCAGCTAATTGGGATATAAATATCCGGATAGCCTGGATTCTACCTTGCAACCCACGAATTTCTCGAATATTCTTTGGAGGTGACATTTCTAAGATAGCCTTAATTTTCATTAGGTCCACTTCTATTCCTCTTTGGCTCACAATGAAGCCAAGTAGCCTGCCAGACTCACCACCGAAGGCGCACTTCTCAGGATTCAGCTTTAATTGGTGCTCTCGAAGTCGGTCAAATACTCTTTTCAAATTGGGAAGGTGGGCATCCCGAATTTTGGATTTGATGAGGATGTCATCCACAGTCTTTCATAATGTCATGCATCAAGTCATAAAAGATAGCAGTCATGACCCTCTGGTAGGTTGCCCCAGCATTTTTTAAACCGAAAGGCATGACTCTATAGTAATATGTCCCCCATTGTGTGATGAATGAAATCTTTTTTTGGTCTTCTTTCATCATGAGGATCTGATTGTAGCCAGAGAAACCGTCCATGAAAGATAGCATCTGGTGTCCAGTAGTGTTGTCAGCTAGGGCATATATATTTGGAAGAGGAAAGTCATCTTTAGGACATACTTTGTTCAGGTCCCTATAGTCAATACAAACTCTTATTCCCCCATATTTGTTAGGTATTACTACGATATTGGCTAACCAATCTGGATAGTCCACGAGTAAGATGAGCTTTGCCGTTAAAAGTATGTCAATTTCTTCTTTTATCTTCAGTTCCAAGTGAGGCTTTTGTCGACATAGTTTCTGTTTGATGGCTCTTACCCTTTCATAGAATACAAGATGGTGTTGTACCAATTCGAGATAAGCCAAGCATATCTTCATAGGACCAGGCAAATATGTCAATGTATTCTTTTAAGAGGGAGATCATCTTGCCTTGTTCTTCTGATGACAGAGAGCTTCTAGTTCTTGTGATCTTTAGATCTTTCTCAATTCCTAGATTAATGTCTAAGGTCTCCTTGATAATAGCAGTAGGACTACCGTCGAATCTTGTTTTAAACTACTCAGCTTTGAATATGAGTTCCTCAGTGGGAAGTTCTTCATCTACCTCAAAATTTTCATCGGCAGGTGAATCCTCATTTGTTTCATTTTCATTTTCTTTCTTGACTTCGTTTAAGCTTTCACTGGGTTTGTCAAGGGTTTTGACTGCATTTTCAACAATCAGAAAGGTAATGGTGTCAGAGAGGCTTTGAGCAGGATACCTGTTTTTTGCATAGGGACTTGAAAGTGTCGTTGTATCCCCTTGATGGATTCAATAGATAAGTAAGTAATGCTCCAATTTTCATTAATTGGCTAGTTTGCCTGGGAGCCAAAGAGGTGGTAGCCACAATATAGGTTCAAAGTGTAAGTCGGGAAAATTGTCGTTCTAATAGCTCTTCTTCTAGAGGAATTTTAATTATGATCTTCGATTTTGGAAGATATTTGGTATTTCGGTGGTCAAGACCTTGAACTCGTCAACGAATAAAACCTGGATGCTGAGAAGATTTGAGTTTACATTGAAGTTTAGAAAGTGTGCAACCCAACCCTCTTCGATCATCAGTGTCTACTCTAAGCATACAAGGAATGAGTAATTGCCTTAGCAACACCTTGCCTATTTTTCCAAGGCTAGAGTAGGGGCAGTACTCCTGAGCCAATAACATATTGCAGGCTGTGCACGAACCGAAACCATTATGACTATAACAAATTTTCAATTTCTTAGACACTTCATGTGTTTCATGGATCATAGCACATGCAACATAAATCTTCTATTACTTTTTAAATCTTTTTTTTTTTAGTTGTCTAAAAAAAACAAGACAAAGATGCTTCTAAAAGAAAAATATTTTTTCTTTTTTTAGAGAGAATAAAGGATGCTTCTAAAGAAGATAAATTCAAAAAAAAATTTAAGTTATGCAGATAAGGTTTATAAACAAAAGATAAGGAAAAAAGAAAGAGATATTTCTAATCTAAATAGATGAAGCATAGAAAGCCTAGATCTATCTTTTTTTCTTTCTTTTTTTTAAAAAATATTTTCAAAAGAGGTAAAAATTATTTTCTTTTTTTTTTTCTTTTGGAAAGAGATAAAGATGTTTCTAAAAGATGTATTCTAAAAACATAAAGCTGTACATAAATAAGATAAGTATGATCTAAAGAAGATAAAATATGATCTAAAGATGATAAGTATGAATAAAAGAGGATATGAAAAATATGATAAAGATGATATCAAGATGAATCTAAAGATGTTCTAGATGATAAAGATGATCTAAAAGATTATCTAAAAAGATGATCTAAAGATATCAAGATGAGATCTAAAAGAAGATTATCTAAAATAGATAAAGATGATCTACATATTGAACTAAAGATGATATAAAAGATTGACCTGAAAGATGATCTAAAGATAAAAATGATCTTAAGCTAAAGACGATCAAGATGGATATAAAAGACGATCTAAATAATAATAATAATAATAATAATAATAATAATAATAATAATAATAATAATAATAATAATAATAATAATAATAATAATAATAATAATAATAACAACGATTGATCTAAAATATAAATATAAAAGAACATGATCTAAAAGATCCAAAAGATCATAAAGATTAAGAGAAAAAGATCCTAAATTTATTATCAAGAGAGAAAACATAAGATCTAGAAAGAAAGATCGAATCTTATAAAAAAAAATTATTTTCAAACCTATCTTGTTTTTCTTCTTTTTATTTTTATTTTTGCTGGAAAAATAAATATGAGAAAAAAAAGATGCTTTTTAAGTCTAAAATACGAATCCGAAGCTCAAGGTGCCCCACGGTATGCACCAAACTGTTTACGCTCTGATCTGCTCAAATCTTAACAAAAACTGAGTTACTTTTTGAAAAGGTAGAGAAAATAGGGTCGCTTGAATTATAGGCTTAGAAAAATCTCAGATTTATACAGATCTGGTCTTTTCTGAGTCCGCTAGTAGTGTCAGCTCCAAATCGGTATTTGTACAAAAAACGCTTCTAAATTTAATTAAATCTAATGATGAATTAATTTCCAGAAAAAATAAAATAAAACAGATAATTAAATAAAGAAAAACAAACTAAAATAAGCAAATAAAGATATACTAATCTCTAGGGACCCGAAACCCGAGTTTCGAGCTTGGATCAGGCCGCTCTTTCAATTTATGCTACCATCTCTTTTTTTGGATGCTTGTGCTTGCTGGAATTGGTAGATCTAATGTGCTTTTGACCTAGATCTAGGGTTCCTAAGGCAAATGAAAAAACTGAGAATTTTAGGTAAGGTCTATCTAAGTTTTTTTGGGATTGGAGGAGAATTTCTCTAATTTTTTGGGATTTTTTCTAAGGGTTTTTCCTATTTTTGGTATTTTTAGGCTATTTTTTTAATTTCGAGAATTTCTAAGGGATTTTTTTCTAGTTTATGGTCCCTTTCTTTTGGGTTATGAATGGGGTATTTATAGAACTTCATTAGTGAGTTTTCCTAATTGTTTTGGAATTTTTCGATTTTTTTTAGATTCATCTTGAAGTTTTAGCCTTATCTAATTAAAAAAAACATATTTACTGCATCATAAAATCTATTAATTGCATCATAAATGTCATGTATGCATCATCAGGCCTGCCGAGCCCGTTACAGCTCAGCCCGTGGCTCGACAGTTGGTCTCAAAGGGACGAAATTGCTATTTATTATATATTTTTTATCTGTAGGTCCGATTCAGGCGATTCTTAAACCGTTAGAAAACTCTTGGGCTCTACTTCAAGTTGGCATAGGATTTGGGTAGTTTTGAGTTAATTAAATTAGGTCTATGTTGCTTATGATCTACTAGGGTTTGTGTGGTCCTTTAAGACCAGAATCGAGGTTTTTAAGAGTTCCCTTAGTCTAAATTTCGAGGGGGTGTCTACAACCTATTTATCCATAGCCCATTTACTTACTGTGATAATTTGGCACTGTCTATTTGGCGTTTTAGGGATAAATTTGGTGCTTCCTCAATCTGTGGAGGGGATAGTTTCGCAATTTGCTCTACCTCATATGCCTAAGACGAGTAGGTTATTTGGAAGATATCTAAAAGCGTCATCCTTTGGGAGGTTCGGAAGGAAAGAAATAGAAGTACCTTTGATGGGAATTTTATGTCTTTTGATATAATAATTCATATCATAAAACTTTCCATTTGGTCGTGGCTATCAGTGACAAAAGATGAATGGTGTATCTCTAAGGTAGATGTCATGGTTAATCTCAATAATCTCTTCTTTCTTGGTTTTGCTAGCAGTATACCGAGATATATTTGGATCGTGCCTTATGTTGGAAGTTTTAAGCACAATTTCGATGGAAGCTCTTTCAATAACCCTGGTTTAGCTGGGATTGGTGGCATGCTGCGTGACTATTTTGGAAATATTTATTTAACGGGTCCGATAGGTAATAAAACCGCTAACTTTGTTGAGTTTAGTGCTTTGTTGAGTGGGTTGAAGATTTTCATTGATAGAAATCTTCGTAATAGCTGTTGGATTAAAGTGGATTCTTTGAATGTAATTAGATGGTGTAATAAGGAGCAGAGAGTTCCCTGGGAACTTCGGTCGTTATGGTTGCCAATTATGGATCTAGTAGCTTCTCTATCAATCTCATTTTCCCATGTTTACCATGAAGCGAATAATGTGACTAATGCTTTGGCTAAGGGTGATGCTTCTTTACCTTCGTTTGCTATCTCTAATGATGTAATTTTCTTTTTGTAGTTTTTAATAAAAGTTGGAATATTTTTCAAAAAAAAGAAGAACAAGAAGACAACAAGTTTCGACACTATTAGAAAAACATGTTTTGTGTAAAAATCTTTAAATTTATTTCATTGACGATGATATTTACTCCGGTGTGCTCTTTCATGAAAAGGCAAGCACGAGAGTGAGTATAATAAATATGAGAGAGAAAATTAAAGTATAATTAATATTAGAAATAAAATGAAATAATATTTATTTCTTTATATTTTATCCAAAAGTGTAATAATTGTTCTTCTAATATTATTATAATTAGTATGAGAAAGAAAATAAAATAATATTTATTTTATTCACATCTTGTCAAGAAACCGAGAAACAGAGCTTTAAACATTGCAAGAAGGGAGTATGCAAGTTGCGTGTAAAAATTATATAAGGTGCGTTACAAGATGTACTACTTTCAAAACTTGAAATCTATTTTTTTTTTTTTCCTCATGTCTATGATGTCAAGATGATCAAATTAAAGATATTTGGGCATGAAAACACCTCTTCTACTAAAAATTTGCAGTGGGCTCTAATTTGATCGTTTAGAGCCTCGGCTCTATACAAACTTTTTCCTTATTTTTTATGGAAAAATATATAATGAGACCATTGCCGTTTGGTACAAGGTGGTCACAATTAATCTTGAATGTGAAATTGACGGCTTACATTTATTACATTGACAGAGCTCAAAGTTCAGTAGAAATTTTCTCGAACTTTGTGATACATTTATACCATCGGATTTCACATCGGAGGGCTATAAGTAATTGTGAGATTTGATACTTTGATGTGTTACAAAGTTTGACAAAATTTCTTTTGAACTTTGAGCTTGGTCAATGAAAGAAATGTAGCCACCCAATTTCACGTCCAATGGTCAAGATAAATTGTGACTTCTTTGTACCAACGGTAAATGGTCTCTTTATATACTATTTCATACTTAAATTATAATGACTTCATAGGAAATACTATTATATTTTTCCACGAGCAAGAATTAGGGTGGCACCAAGTGGGTGGGGAATGGGCGAGTGTGGAGCCGGGCCCAGACCTTCCAGGCCATAGAGGCCTAGTTGAGCCAAATGGGCCTGAGGCCTAGCCCATCCTGGCCTCTCTTGATTAGGCTTGCGAAGTTGGAAGTAAACAAAAGAAACTTTACCAACACCAAAAACTGATTTATGTACGGACCTTAATATTTTTCTTCAAATACGAAATACTTCATTTAAATGTGGAAACTATAAAAAAAGTCGGTCCACCCCCTTTTATTTTTTTTTATTTTTTATTTTTAATATTTCTCTTGGGTTAGAGGACCTCCTCGGACCAAATTTTAAATTTTTTTTAGTTTTTTCGTTAGTAGGCACTGCACTACCCTACTAACAAAATTAAAATTCGAACCAATGATTCCATCCTTAGACCGAGGGGTTATCTTGAAAAAAATACAAAAAAAACGGGTTGACCAATCTTCTTTGTGATTTGAATATAGAAATGGAGCATTTTGTATTTTAGAAAAAATTTTAGAGTCCGTAAGTAAATCACTCCAAACAAAATAAGTGGGGTTTGACGTAGCTACCGGGCCCAAAATCCAAGTCACAACCAGTGTAGGAAAAATCGGGCGGTTCAAAATCTAACCGCGCGGTTAGATCGGAATCGGCCACTGGCTGGTTTCGGTTTTGGCCGGTTTTGGTGAACCGGTCATTTTTTAAAATAAATTTACATAAAATCCCAAAAAATAAGGTATATTTTTTGGACTGTATTTTTCAAAAAAAAATTTATCATTTTGGCAAAAAATGAAAAAAATTTGGCCATTAATATTTATTTTTACATTTTCCCATCTTTGTTTTCTAAAAATTTTTAAAATACCTCTCGGTACAAATTGATTCTTTAAATCCTAGTTTTTAAAATTAATTTTCAATTTTATTTGGATGTGCTTTTGTTTAATCATTCTTTAAATGTACTTTTTTGTATTTTATCTGATTTTTTTTTATATTTTTTATCACTTTTTTAACCACAAGAAACTTTGTCCAGTTAGGCCGGTTGAAAGGGTCGATTTACCGGTTATCCGATTAAACGTTCCTATTCGATTTTTTCGTACAGTGGTCACAACCTAGATTTCTAGAGCGGGGCCACCCATCCCATTGCCACCCATAAGAATGCACCCCCATGAAATCTCTAACATTCATCATGATATCATCATCAACAATAATGAATGATGGTAAAAGTCATACGAAACCTTCATCGCCGACCACACAATCCCAGTTGGTTAACGCATGAACTACGCCTTCTCACATCCCCACCACGCCACCCCCCCTCCCTCCATCACTCATCATCACCCCCCCTTCCCCTCCCCTCCCCTCTCGGAAAGGACATCTCTCTCTCTCTCTCTCTCTAAAAGGAGGACATCCCTTTCTCCACAAACAAAAGCGCACTAATTCATCCTATAAATAGCCACCCCCATATTCTCCTTAGTTTGAATCATGAACAAAGCACCATCCCCTCATCCTAATAAACTCACCCTCTAATGGATACCACCACCAAGTGCACAAGAACCCTTTTCTTTTGGTTCTTTTCAGTCTCTATAGCTCTCATCTCCATTCTCCTCACCAACCCTTCTCTCTCTTCTTCTTCCTCCCCCTTTGAGAATACTACTGGTTGGAGATATTTAAGAGCTAATGGAAATCTCTTATCCTTGGGCAGCCACATTTTTGGGGTGGACTTCTCCTCTATGTTTGAAGAAGCCATGAGAGTTATCAGAGGCCACCATCACAGGAAGAGAAAAAAGAATCTTTGCGATGAAATGAAATGGCCACCGAGGTTCATGTCTGATGCGAATGCATCAATGGTATTAGCTGTTGATCTCAATGGTTGTGGCAATTTCACTTCTGTGCAGAAAGCTGTGGATGCCGTTCCGGACAACTCCTTGACGAGGAGCATCATATTGATCGCTCCCGGTGTCTACAGGTCTCTCTCTCTCTCTCTCTCTCGCTCTCTATGTGTGTGTTGTGGAACTTCCATGGATAGATACATGGGAAAAGGATTATGATCCATATGACAAGATGAAATCAACTGTCATGCATCATCACGATGGAGGCAATAAGTGGATGATCTTAAAGCTGTTGGAAAGAGAGTGGACCTTTTAGAAAATCACATGACCCAAGTGCTAGGAAGTGCGCTATTAGAACCGAAAAAGAACACGGACTAGCGAAGGTTTTGGTATAATTAAAACCACTCCAACTAGGTGAAAAGTTAGTCGATCTAGTTTTGATCAGATTTTTAAAACAAAAAATTAATATTAATAATTTAAAATATAAAATATATTATCAAAAAAGTTGTATAACTTTATTTAGCCCGTCTAATGAATCAAAATTGATTGATTCGACTGAATAAAATAGACCAAACACTACATTTATTGGCCGAGACACTAGTCAGCATTCTAACCTATTGGATCGGTCTGTCCAATCCGATCATCGTACCTATGGTGCTAGGTACTCTCTTACTCAAGTGTCCATCAAAAGATTTGATTCTAATAAACACTCATGACCATACATTATATATGGTCTATGGGTCAAAATATGACATCCCAGTAAAAGCACGGGGCAAATTAATTGGATTACGCTATCCTTTTGACGCATAAAATAGCCGCAACCTAAATTACATAAAGGTAGCTTTTCTCTTTTGATCAACCTCAATTTCCAAATTATATTGTAATATATGAGTTCCAAAATCATTTAATGCTCCATCAAACCTGAAATTAATATAGTAAAATGAGTCTCTTATGAAAGGGGCAGGAGTCGTGGTGGTAGCATCCCCACACCCAGTTATCATATCATGGTATCCATTTCTACTGCTGACATCCCTTATTAACACCTTCAAAATATAATGAGTCGTCGATATGATTCTGAATTGCTTGAGTTGAATTGAAATTGTGAAGTGGGCGATTTCATTTTGAGCAATTTTACAATGGTCCAAAGTTTTCATATACCCAAAGGCCCATCTGACTCAGAAATTGCTCGATTCACACCCATGGATAATCAGAATGAGACACCTTGTGATTTAGGGCCCGATTTCAATTTTTGGGACACAAGACCACACAATTCGGAATCAGACACCCACCGATTCAAGGCCTGATTCTGATTTTTTGGATAAGGGCTAGAGTATATATTTAGAATTACTGGGTCAACCATTGATTCAAATTGAATTTATTGCATTTTACTTTTAAGCCCTACAATAAAAGGATTATAATTCAAATATTTTCTATCAACTAATCTCTATAATCAATGGATCCTAATTCTTGTTTTTACTTCCAATCCCTACATCAAGGGATCATAACTCTTGTTTTGACTTTCAACCTCTACAATTAGGGGATTACAATTGAAAGTAATTCCTAACGTTACATTGATAGTCTTAGTTTTTTATTAATAGTTCTAATTATTGAGGCTTTTTTTTTATTTGTTTGGTGAAATGGGAACCTCAGAGAGAAGGTGGTCGTGAACGAAAGCAAAGTGAATGTTACATTTCAAGGAGTAGGGTGTGTTAGCACGTGTATTGCATGGAATGACACTGCCAATTCCACGCATGGGACAGTCTACAGCGCCACTGTCTCCATCTTCGCCCCAAATTTTATTGCTTACAACATCAGCTTCCAGGTACAACCATACTCCTGCTTTGTCTCTTTTGTTATTAGTATAGCTTGTTTGTTTTCAGGAGCACTGGCTTCCAGTCCCACGTTTGTTACGTGGGAGTGGAAGTCGCCATTTGGAAGCCACGGTTTCCACATTCCTAAAAAACATCGCTTGATATTGTCTCTTCGAACCTGCCCCTTCCATGCTACACAATGAAAGTGGCAGCTTTCGTGATATTTTCATTTCTATAGAGAAAAGGATTCCTTTTGTGAGAATCGTTTCTTTAGGGTGTGCTTATTTCAGCGTAAAGCACTCTCGAGAGAGTTCATTCCCGGAGAA
Source organism: Amborella trichopoda (assembly GCF_000471905.2). Next base: position 277,459 of record NW_006498246.1, read on the forward strand.
AGCTTTCCGCCCCATGGAAAAGGCCTGTCATACTTAATTAGTATGATGCCTCTTTGCCTCTAAAATGAATAGAAATGCCTTTCTTTTTGTGTGAACGGGCCCATGTAATAAACATGGGGAAATTCTCTCAAACAAACAAGCATGCCCTTAGTGTGTGTTGGAGAGGCTTAAGCACATAAGTTCATTACGCATGTTATTATTTTTAATCATGAGGGTGAGGATTTTAAAACCAAACAACCAATCTCAATGAAATCTTTTTTCTTTTTTTTTTAATCTCACTCTCTGTACCCGTAAAGAAGGGCTTCCCAAGATTGCACTGTAACTATCCAATTTTTATAACAAATGATCTAGATCTTCAAGAACTCAAATTCCATTTTTCACTTCCTTTAAAAATAACCATTTAGTTATAGTTGAATGGACTCCAAAATTTCAAATTAAAAAAATTCTACCAAGTTTTTTACTTGAGGGAGCAAATGGATAGTATGCTCCCGAGCATAGTATACACGCTTCCAAAAATAAGGAAATGTCTGACACTCATATTTATTTCTACTTCTTTTTCTTCTTCTTCTTCTTTTTCTTTTATTTTTTCTTTTTCTTTTTCTTTTTTTTTTTTTTTTTGGTAAAACTGGTGATTTAAAATGGAGAAGAATACAGCCCCAGCGGCATCTCCAGGGGATGTTGGAGGACAAGCAGTGGCAGTGAGGGTGGCAGGAGATAGAGCAGCTTTCTATGGTTGTGGGTTTTATGGTGCTCAGGACACCCTTCATGATGACCGTGGACGCCATTATTTCAAAGAATGTTTCATCCAAGGCTCTATTGACTTCATTTTCGGCAATGCCAAATCACTTTACGAGGTTCGTATCTGAATTTCTTTTCTTTTTGTTTTTCTTTTGGATAATTCAGGGGGGGGAAACAAGCCCCTACCTATTTTTTCAAGTAGATTAGGAGTTAAGTTATTAGTGGGATGGTGTTAGTGGCGGAAATGGAAACCACAGTGTGGTGATTAGGGTGTGGGGTGCTAACACCATGACCTCTGCCCTTTTCCTAAAAATTTGGCTTAGCTTTACCTTAAAGAACATTTCGAATTTTGTGACACACTCAATCCATCTAATTTGATATCCAATGGCTAGTACCAAGTGTGGCCTCATTGTATAAAAAATAAATGGTCTCGTAGTATACAATCCCTATGAAATAAGGTTGAGGTTTGTATCAAGGGCGCACTTTATACTATACAAGCAAAGTGGGCCTTTAAATTTTGCACTAAGATGTAGTTCTAGTGTTAAAATCTTACAATAATTGAAAATGGCTTGGGGCCTTCACGGTAGCATTGTTGAGCCCCATGATGAGGTCTCTGATTCCAGTCTCACTAAAAGGTAGGGGCCTAAATCCCCACTGACTTTACCACTTTTAATTACGCACCCCGTTTTTATGAGGCCAAACTCGTATTTGTAGAAATGCGGGCCTCTCACTTTTAATTACGGACCTTGTTTCTATGCGGCCAAACCCGCATATGTAGAAATGCATGCCTCTTAATAAATTTATTTCTGAGATGGATTTTAAGACTTAATTTTTAAGGACATATATTCTCTAACATGGAGATCACGAATATGAATAAATAAATAAATTTTAAAAAATAAAAATAATAATTTTAGTAAGAAAACATTTGGACCGTTAGCTTCCATTGGTTTTAGATGGAACACCTACTTGCACCCATCTTTAAAATGGATGCTTTACACTTTCTGGACCATATATGTAGAAATGCAGTCCAGCGAGCATGAAACAATTTTCCTTACTATGTTCAACTCTAATTCTAAAGTTTAAAATTTCAAAAATTGTCTATAAATGTTTGAAAATAGGCACTCTAGATAATTTTTCATAAGATACCCAATTTTTAAAACTTGAATTTTTTTATTTTTTTTTATATCTATACATCTCGAGGTCGACCTCATTTCTATCTACCTTATTTTCTATTGGATTTTTGAGGTGTATCTTATTTTTATAATATAAAGTTGCAAAATCTACATAAACTTTTCCTTAACATAAAATTTTCCCCTTCCCCCTTACTGTTTAGTTAGGAGGTCAAGTCATCATCCTGTTGTTAACGATTCAAATTATGTGGACAAGCATGGTTATATGAGTACTCTATATTTTCTTTGCCCTAATATTTTGACATGTGTCGACACTGATGTTGAGCTACTGATATTGAGCTGACAGTTGATCCATATATGTATTACAATTAGATGCACCGACGTAGGGTATTGACAAATGCATGAAGGTGTTTATTATTTGAACATGCAGTATCATTATTTTGTGCCTTATAACTTTTCATGTCATGCATCTAGATACATGGACCGTGTATCGATGCGTGTATGAAACATATATATTATTTGGAAACATAGTAATACCATTTTATTTATGTAAATTCCCATGTCAATAGTCACAACTCTTTTGCCAACATTTTCAGAAATATCAACATAATTGTTTTAGGGGCCAGGTTTATAAAAGGTGCTCCCTGTAGAAATAAGGCGCATCTCTAATTTTGCCTAGAGATATATTTCCTAAAATCTTACAGGGATTGAAAATCTATTTTCATCCTCAGTTGTAAAATTTAAAGTTGTAAAAATAGAATGGATCATAGTTTATTTATAAACATTTGGAAATCTTGAAAATATATGGTCAAGATAATTCGCTACAAGTTGTAGTATTTTTTGGACTTGAATTTTTTTTCTTCATATTCATACCTCTCAAGATTGATATGATCAATTGGAGGGTTTTCTAACCCTGAAAGTCTCTTCTAAAGGATTTTTTAGGTGCACCTTACTTCACTAGTATAATTTAAGACCTTATATGAATATTTCCTTGTTTTAGTACTAAAAGCATTACTTTGAAAATCAACTTTAATTAAACATTGTACCTATGTTACATAGAATTGCACACGCTTGTGTATCTATGACATGGATACAGGTATCAAAAATATGAACTCCAAAAAAATGACATATAGACACGAAACGTCCGTACAATATATGAGTATCTACGTATATACATGTGCTTATACATAGATATATTGAAATTTGGGTGTAGTTCACATCTACATTTACATTTACAATAATTCATATGTCGTAATAATAGTAAAGCATCACCAAAAAAATTAAATTAATTAATAGTCCAAAGAATGTGAATTAGATTTTATTAATCAAAATTTCTTATTGTCCGCAAGATTGTGTCATAGAAATTAGTAATTCAAAATGCACCATCCTTATTGTGTAGCTATTGAATAGGATCCTAATGTATTCATCCAAACTCATGTGATAACACCACTTGCACCTTCAATAGAAAATAAAAAATTTTATTTTTATTCTAAGTTACTTTTATATTCTAAATTATTTTAATATTTGTAAAATAAAATATTATTCATTTAAGAATGGTATTTCTAGACAAACAAGTGCCAAATTCTAAAAAACAAATGTGCCCAAAAAAGGAAACACCACTAGACACTCCATAGAACTGATGTATGCATTTCTAGAAGGGTCAACACGGATATCTGTGTTCACCAATTGTCAACGTGTGGTCAGCACAGACACATTTATCCCTGTTTCATAGCCTTCAATAAGTGTATATGTTATGTTAGAAAAAATGGAAATGTCCTGAGGGCAAATATATTCCAAGAAGGAAATCTAAAAGCTAAACTTTGCCATTGTATGTTTAAAATAAAGAAAGTAATATTATTCATTGCGGATTTGAACTTGCAATATTTAATGGCAAAGGATCATGCTAACCAAGGCATTTTCTGCTGCTTTAGCCAAATATTATTGTTACTTTGGACTTAAAACTTCCTTTTATAGTTTTGATCGAATAGGATGCATTATTGCTGATAAGACTGCACCATCAGATTTTTGGATTTTTTGTCATGCCTAGTTTATGATTGTAATCATTCAATATAGCAAAAAAAAAAATGGTCTCTTAAGTGTTTTGGCTATCACTTCTCTCCTCTGTCATTCATACCAATTATGGAGATTTAATTTTATCTGCTAGATTTTCTGCAATTTTTTTTTCTATATTCTATATTCTTGGAAACACTTGTAGGACTTATGCATATACTAAATCTTTACATAAAACTAAGGAAACTTAACCTTGAGTATCTCAAACCATAGTTGGCAAAGGAGGTATAACAGTAATCCTTTCTCCTTTAAAATATCTCACAACTATCTCAACATTTGTGATCAGTGCCATTTATATGTACAATAAATTCTTAGGTAGGGTTTAATAGAACATCCACTAGTGCACTTGATCCCATAAATCAAGCTTAAACAGATCAGCGAAAGAATATTATGGTTTGACTCATTCAATAAAACAAAATGAAAACATTTATAAGGATGTCCTATAGATGGTCTAAAGAGATGGTTGCTATTTTATAGGAATGCACATTAAACTCAATAGCCAAAGAGGTACCAAGCGGTCTGCAGATGATCACAGGGGCGATCACAGCTCATGGAAGGCAGTCGGTAAATGAAAATTCTGGCTTCTCTTTTGTAAATTGTAGCATAAAAGGATCAGGGAGGGTGTGGCTAGGGAGAGCATGGGGCCCTTACTCTTCAGTGGTCTTCTCTAGGACATATATGTCTGCAAGCATCTCATCTGACGGATGGAACAACTGGAACGACCCTGCGAGAGATCAGTAAGTGTGCAACTCTCTTTTACAAACTCCTTCAATATAACTGTGATAAGTTTAGTTACATCTCTATTGGTAAACTAGTGACCAAGTGAAAATAAACAATTACTAAGAAAGATCATTAACCTGACCTTAACCATATAAAGGCCGTACACCTAAGAGAACATTTAGTCCAAAAAAGATCAGAGTTGTGTAATTTAAGATGTTCATAAATGTCCCTTTCTGATATGATCACAGTACTGAAACTCACAACCTAGTGCGTAAAATTACTATGATGGAATGCACTTGCACTACCTTCGTTCGTCGTAAATAATTTTGATTACTTAGGACCTCCCACAAGAAATAGTCGAATTCATTGGTCTGACTAGGTGAATTACCTGTGTTTCATATGGGCATTGGGAATAAGTTTATTGGGATAGGCGATCCGAATATATGAAAGCACATAATCTGACCATCAAGTGATTAATATGGGCTGATAGCTTGCACAAAACATTGAAAGAAAAGTTAGTCACCAACACAGATTCAATGGTATCTTAGTGACAAAGTTAATTGAATTACATTAAAGCATGAAAGAGAGAGCAGATAAAGAAGACATCACCACATCTAACGACAGTATTGACAAACTGCACATGGATGGAATCTTGTATAATTTGAAGTGCTAATACTGCGACTATTGCAAAACACATGAGGGAGGTCAAGGGTTGGAAACTTGGAGGCTCCAATCTCATATAACCTGAGCTAAACTACCTAAACATGCATGATCAACTAGCAACTGATTCAATCAATTTGGAAATGAAACCACAGCGGGTATCCTATGTCTTTTCGAAATTATTAAACCATTTTTTTCTCGCTAAGCTTAAAAAAAATTTCTTAGAAAAGATTTATCACCCACGCCGTTGACTAGTATTGATGCAGAATTTCATGATCAGATGATACATAGGGGTAGGCCAGGTGGCCTGGCCCTAAAAAAGTAAGGCCTGGGCCAGAAACTGTGGCCTGGCCTGGGCCAGAAACTGTGGCCTGAGGGCGGAGCTAGGGCCAGGGCCAACCAAGTTTGGCCTGGCCCGCTCCCCTTCCCCCTTTTTCTTTTTTTTTCTTAGAATTTGTCTTTCATTTGTGTTTGGTCTGGGCTGGCCCGGCCTGTCGCCACCCTTACATAGAGGTGAAATCACCAGTTTGGAAACATCTCATAGCAGTGAACCAAACTAATCTTGATCCTCATTATTGACCAAAACATGGCCCTGATTATTTTGCAGGACTGTGTTTTATGGGGAATTCGAATGCATGGGTCCAGGATCGAATCGAACACTGAGAGCCTCTTACTCAAGAGAGCTGTCCCCAACTGAAGCAGCTCCATTCATGGACATATCTTACATTGATGGGAAAGAGTGGCTTGTTCCCCCACAGCAAGGGGGCAGTTCATCTAGACCAAAGCATCATAATCATCATAGACACAAAGGGCATAATGGGCTCATACAAACATACTAGCATGAGACAGTGATTTTTAACACATCTTAGGGCACAAGAGAAAAAAACCTCAATATAACTTATAAATTAGTCCCATTTATTACATTTTGGGAGCATTAAATTTTCCATAGACTATGGGGTCGGGACAGTGACAAACCCTAAATAATCTTTTCTTTTTGTAGGTACAAAAGTAGGGATCTCTTATTCAAGCATGTGAAGCCCTCAAATAGAAAAACACACTATTGATTGGTTGATTATATACAACAATAGTCCTTAAAAAGTTCATGTTTTCATGATTTTCAATTTGATGTGGGAAAAAATGTTTGCTTCTAGAAGTTAAATGTCATCCACAAAAAGTGGTTTTATGATTATTAGAATTAGTAAATACAGATGCTTTTATGAGACTTGGGACAAAAGCAATAAAATGATTCAAAGGCTATCACAGTGCTCCTTGGTACAAGATTTGCTTTACACGCAATGAAGAGGATATGGGCACTTTTAGTGCTCAACAACCCAAAATAGATTATGGTGGTTTGTACCACAAACAAAAGGAGAGAGAGAGAGAGGGGAGGGGAGGGGAGGGGGGGCCGGGAGGAATGATCGAAAGTTGAATTGGGTTTGACTGGGTAAGAAATTTGCTGGAGTCACCGATTTTGATTCGGATCATCTGAGCATATTCATAGCAAAGACATTGTAAAAGGCAAGCTTTCTATACTTCCTCAACGAATAATAGTTATATAATTCTCATTAGATTTGAATAAACGGTTGAGATGGATCAAATTACATAGCTTAGTAACACGGCTAAAAAGAACTGGATACCTCCTCTTGCCAAAATGAGTTGCAAGAAAAGTACATTGGAGAATTGGATATACTTTTTCTTTTTCTTGCTTCACCATGCATACAACATGAGTTTAGGCCAAAAGGTTTTATTAGGGTACTTTTTCTCATTGAGTATTAGCTTAAGGGTGTGGTTTCTACAAGGTTGCAACCGTAAACAATCCAATTAAGGTGCACCTCCAAATTTGATCATAATATATAATTTTGGTGTAAAAAATTCTAAGGATTATCTTAAAATATATTTTTATCTCTAATTATAAAATTTGAAACTTCAAAAATGGATAAAATCAAGTAGATCCATAAATATATAAAAATCTTGAATATGAATAATCTAGATAATGTTTTTCAAGATACACTATTTCTTGGACTCAAAATTTTTTTTTGGTTATATCCTTGCATCTCGATGTCGAGATGATCAATTAGAGGGTTTTTCAACATTAAAACAATATTTTTTGATGGATTTTTAAGATGCATACGTAATTTTACATTTTAAGGTTGCAACCTTATATAAAAAGCTTAATATCCTCAACATTGTTTTTACACTCTATACCTTACTTTTTACTATAACAACTTTTTGTTCAGGGGTATTTTAGGTAATTGATCAATAAAATTAACGCTAGTGGGAAAGGACATCATTGATCTGGGATACCAATAATAGTATTTTTTAACTATAGTGGGAAAGGACACCACTGATATGGGATATAACATTATTGACAACACTTATATGAAATATTAATGGTTTTCTAACAACTAATAAATATTATTATTTTTATAGAAATATATATGCTACCCCTCATTTATGAGTAGAAAATGTCCTTGCTAAAAAAAATCTTATATTAAAAATCAAGAATAATGGTGATCAATGAATGTTAAGTATATTAAAAGAATGTTCCATGAAAGAAGGTAACTCAACAAAGCCCAAATTAGGTCAAAGCAATGGTTTAAAAAGCGGATAGGTGACCCTGATCGGGCACCTCAATAACCGATCCCGATCGACGAATCGGCGATCTGGATCGAGAATTGGCTGAATCGATCGGATTAAAGCTTCAAAAAAATCCGAAAAAATTATTAAAATTCATTATAAATGTTGTTTTTTAGGAATCCAATAAGAAATGAAGGTACTACATTATTAACTTTCATTTTTTTGATCAATTTGTGAATATTGAGATGCTCTTTCCCATTATAAACTTAAGTATTAAATTTGCATCACATAAAAGAAATATTGTAGAATTATCATGGATAAAATATATAATTATACATGGACTATAATAAAGAGTAGACTAAATCAATGAAAGAATGGCCATTAAAATGTCGTTCGGGGCGAAAAACCCTAATCCGTTAAAAAAACTCAAATTATTACAACCTAACTAACTATAATACTAAGTATAATATTATATACTGAAATTATAATTATTAGTTTATATTTTATAATTATTTTATTAGATAAATAATAACAAATTAAAAATATTTTATAGTATTATCTAATTTAAAATATATTATTGACAACTGTAAGAAAAATAGTACATTGCATAATTTATAATGTAAAAATTAATAAATAAAATAAAAGATTTGGATATCAATGTAAAAATTAATAAAATACGTACAAATTTTGGAAATAACACTTTAATTTATTATATGCCCAATGGGGAACAAAAATTAGCTCAAGAGGGGATAAACTATTATATGACCCAAGGGGGGATTCAAACTTGAGGAGTCAAAGCAAATAACGTTAGTGATAACCATCATGCCTCCTTAGCATATGTTTTTAAGATTGCTTATTAATAGAATATATTTACATTATGTTTTCATTTAATGATGTTTGGAAATTATTTCACATCGAAGGATGAGTATTCAAATATGCTATATAAATAACTATGTAATTGAAAAATAAACACAAGTGTAAAAACACTTGGCCATCCGTGCACTTGTGCATGTGTGTGCCACACGTGTAGCACATGTGGGAGTGGTGTGTGTCGCACGTGTGACACGTACACACATGTAAAAGTGTTTTTGAAGCCTGAACCAGTTAGAACCGGTGCATACATGTATGTGCGTATGGCACGTGTGGGAGTATGTGTCGCACGTGTGGGAGTGTGTACCGCTCGTATCACACGTACACACGTGTGGGAGTGGTGCGTATCACACGTGTGTACGAAGCTAGAATCGAGTGGGAACCGCTAGAACAGGGAGGGAACCGGATAGAACCGGGTGGAAACCACTAGATCCGGGAGGAAAATGAACAGAACCGGGTGGGAACCAGCGGTTCTCGATTTTGTGCTGGAATCGGCACAGTCGGCACGAACTGTGCCGAATCCCGAGTCGAACCGGGGTCCGATTCGACTCGCCGATTTTTAAATCATTGGGTCAAAGTGTTTGCGAAATTCTTCAAACTCAACCATGCAAGACAAACTTAAAAGCTAAATTCTTCAATGGAGTTAAGTAAGATTTTATTAGCATGAAATTCTATATTGGATTGATAACTTTGAAATGATTGAAACAACATATTCTTAGCACGTCTATTTTGCTACTAATGGTTTGTTTGGTTCCCTAGATTTTTCAATCCTGTGGAAAAGTGTATCTTGAAATTGGTATTTTTTGGAATTGGTATTTCTTGGAATATGATGTATGTTGTTTGGATTGCATTTGGTGGAAACCAAGAAATGCAAATTCACTATTTGGATTGTTTGGAATATCTTTTTCCTGGAAATGCAAATCCTTTCTCTCTCTCTCAAATTTTTGGGATAGTTTCTCTAAAATTTGATATGATTTTTTTTTCAACAATTTTAATATATTCTCTTTCAAAAACTTAAAATTTGAAATAGTTGCTCTCTCTAAAATTTTGAGATAGTTTCTCTTTCTAAAAATTTCCAGGTAGTTTCTCTATCTAAATTTTGATATGGTTCTTAATCTCTAAAATTTTGATATACTCTCTCTCTCTCTCTCAAACTTAAAATTTGATATAGTTTCTCTCTCTAAAAGTTTTGAGATGTCAAAAATTTTGAAGTAGTTTATCTCTCTAAAATGGGTCGTTTCCATGAATTGTCAATTCTACCTAATTTGGTGGAATTGAGATTTCCAAACTTTAGGCTTAAAATGAGCATTCAAGAATCCTACGAAATCTCAATTCCAACTTAAATGTTATACGATTGGCCGGCCTTTTCCAAGAAAAGTGACCCTTTGAAATCTGAATCCAAAGAACCAAACAGGCCTAAGGACACATCCTTTCACACTGTACAAAATTAAGATAAGACTCCCATTAGAGTTAACGACACAAAATACGAGAAGAAGAATATTTTTAGGTGTCCATCCATTGCTCAAAATAGTAAAATATCAACATTGAAAGGCCCAAAAATGAATATAAATAAAGAGAGAGAAGGAAATGGTGGTGAATTTAAAGAGCACGGCCTTTAATAATGTCCATGCTTAGCTCACTTGGATCTGTTGCTTGCAATTCCACTTGAAAGCCATCCAGCTCTCTCTTGAATCTATCCTTAGAGCTCGCATATAGCATCTTACTCCTCACCTTTGAAGTGTCTGGAGACCTGCAAAATACATATTTTTCATAGAAATTGTTCTACTGTGTGTGAGAGAGATGTATTGATAGAAACAAGGGTGTAGTTTGCATAAGGTTGCAATTTTAAACAATTAAATTAACATGCACATCCAAACTTTGGCATGATATATAATTTGGATATTTAAAATTCTTAGGTTGGTGCAAGGATCTATTTTTATCTCTAATTATAGAATTTTAAATTCAAAAAATGGTTTAAGTCGAACATAACTATAAATGCATAAAACTCTCGAAAATATACGGTTAAGATAATGTGTTGCACGATGTACTATTTTTAGGACTTAAAATCTCTTTTTTTCTCCATATTTATACATTTCGATGTCGAGATGATCAACTTAGATTGATTTTCCAACATCAAAATGCATCTTGGTTACATTTTAAGGTGTCAACCTTATAAAAACTTTTTCCTATAAAGTGGGATAGTAGTAGTAGTCGAGATCCTCACTAAAGTGAAGTATACAATGATCTATGATTGAAAAGTAATAGTTATAAGCATCATCACCGTCTAATCAGCAGGACATATGGTGATAAAGAAAGATAGGAAGTACATCATGACATGTTTCAAGTCATAGGTCCCACTCTTTCTCCATCAATTTCATCATCCGGACCACAGTGAATGCTCACGTGAAAAGGGTCACTCATTTTGGTTTATATTTGAAGGCCAAGCATTACCATCTGAACTTCTAATATCAAATGCACCACTGCATACCAAACTTGGTTTAATTTGAGTGCCAAAAAATTAGGGCTTATACCTCTGACCTATGTTCTCTTTCATACCACCCATGTGTCCATTGGGCTAAACACTAGATATCAAATCAACCATAAACTATCCAGAAAAGTTTTTTGAACTGGATTAGTGTAGGCCATCCGTTTCATGTGCGCATATATCTTGCTCTTTAATTTATTCATTTAAATTATTCATCTTTTTATGACGAGGTAATCTATAAAATTTAAGGTTGTTACAAACCCATACAACCCCTTTTCTTCTTGTTTAAAAGGAACGGCCATGTTTTTATGTCATTTTATCTCAAGTCAAGAAAAGTTTGGATTCTTTTTCAAAATTGTTTTCCAGGGAGGGTGTGTATTATTTCAACGCTCCTTTGGGCAAACCAAATGTACTCCCGATGGGATGAGTTTTAGCCCGACAAATGGTGTGTCTTTTCAAATTTTGATATCTCTTTATTCCTTTATATTAAGACACTATATTTAAGATTACTAGTTTCTCTAATGTGCGAAAGCTCTAGAACCCGACAGATTGATTTTCTGTAAGATAAAGAGCGAAAAAACACAATCAACCGCAAATAAAGATGTTAAATGGCGATAGAAAATCACCTTGGATGGAATTTGTCTTTTCCATTTTATTGGGTTGTTTGTTGTCACTACAAAAAGTGACTTATGTATAAACTAAAAAAAAGGCATTTTTTTAGCACTCAATTAATTCTTCTTGATTTTACTTTCTCTCTCTCTAAAAAGGGATTAAAGCACTTTTTGGCTATGTGAAAAAATGAAAGTAGGTGAAGAATGATTTCTTGTTCAATTTTTTAGTAGAAAAATTATATGAGATGGTATTGCTCATATCCTTGGATCATTTGAAGTGAAACACGAAGTAAATCATGATCTTTGGGTGATTTCAAGGTACCATTGCGATGAATTTCACCAGTTTTCTCCATTGAGATAACATTGTATTACCCTTTGTAAATTTATTTTTTGATAGTGGAATTACTTGCCGGCTTGCTCGTGGACATAGCCCGACATCGTGAACCATGTTAAATTTGTGTTAAGATTTGTCTCTCTATTTTTCTCTCATGATTATGTTTCCATTTCTAATTTATTTTTATTAAATTATTCCACACGATCTATCTTTTCTAACTAATACCCCCCCCCCCCCAACTCAAAAAGTGATATAATAGACCTTCGCGTACCTTCACCATACGAAAAAATCATTTGGACAGACCCCAATAATACTTTCGTCAGACCACGGTTGTTATTTGCCTGACTGCATTTCTACAATACCAGATTGCTTATTTAGACAGTGATACACCGGACCGTAAACTACTAATGCCAGACCACCCTACTCATGTATCTAAAATGCCGGACCGAGACCATGAAATGCCGAACTTACATCTTCAGTAGTAAAATCTTAGGAGCGAAGTACTGTAATGCCCGACCACGAGTAAGATAATGTCAAACTACATCCTCCCAGTGCCGGATAGATCGACCATAATGCGAGAACGAAGCTATGAAATACCAGACTTAACATCATTCAAGAAACACATGTCGGACCGCACATTGCAAACGTCGGACTGACCCCATTTCAGCAAGTAAATTGCCAGAGCACTACTTCAAATCGCCGGATTACCCACATTACAGTAAACATATCATCGGACTACGCACAAACACTGCCGGACAACTGCATCAAAATGCCGGATTGATTTTATTACGGTGCGCAAAACGCCGGACTGCACCCAAAAAATGTTGACCTACTTACGCAAACGCCGGATCGACGATCACAAAATCTTGGACTGCCTACGCAAATGCCAGACTGCCTATGCAATCACCAGACTGCCTACGCAAACGCCCTTTTTAACGTATAAGTTAAAACGAGGGGATAATTTTGTCTTTATTTCTAATTTTTTTAGGTTGGGAGGTATTAGTTAGAAAAGATAGTTTTTGAGAAAAATAAGTGAGGAAAGGTTAGGGTGGGGGTAGAGTGTCTAGAAAGTATATTTTAAGGGGTTTTCAACAATTTTCCCTAGATTTTTTTATTTCTTCTCACTTGCCTCCATATTTTTCGACCTCAAACCATGTACCCATCTATCTTTCCTCATATTTTTCTTCATATAAAGCTTAACCCTGTACACACTTATGCTCTAATACCAATTGTAGGGTTCTCGAAAACCCCTTGCTTATAGAACCAGGAATCCCAAATATCGGGATCCCACCCAAGATCGTGTACACAATTGGCTAATTGTGAAGTAGATGAATACAACTATAAATCTAGTGCAAGAAATAAAGCAAACATGAAAAGTACACTACAACAACACATGATTTACATAGTTCACCTTATAGGGTTACATTTCACGTCCTCGGCAAGTAGAAATCTATCATTACAATGAAGACTATAATATCAGTTAACAAGATATAATACATCTCTCTAAACATCGGTAAAAGACCATCACCGATCTACCTTTCTAAACCCTCTCTCCAGACTAGGCAACACCGCCATTCAACATCTTTCCCATAGATATACCGCTATTAGAAAGAGTTCCTTGAGAACAACCAAGAGATTTTCTCTCTTTAGAAGCGAAAATTTAACTATCCCAAAATCTCATGGGAATACCGCCTCTCTCTTGAAGCTATATCTCTCTCTTTTCAAGACCCATCTCTATCTTGGAGATCCCTTCCAAAGGGTTGACACTCACTGTGATGAGCATTATGCCTTTGTTTACTATTTTATATAGATATCATTTTCTTGCTTCTCAAAAATTTTCCTTTTCTTTTTAATAGAAAATATGGGTATAGTGATTTGGCTATCACCAAATCCAACAAAGGATTAGCAAAAAAAGAAAAGAGGGAATGAAATAATGCAAAAAAAAAAAACAATAGGATTTTTATGTCGTTCATCATAGATTTGATAACATCCAGAGGTAAAGATGATTAATGGTTTTTCACTAATTGATAGAAAGAAAATTATAACTCTAATTAGGGAGAACTTTAGGAAAACTCAATCTCTTATTAAGTCTCTCTCTATACCCAATATTTCCATCCCATTTCTGCCTTTCTCTCACTAAACACCAACCCAATATAGAGAAAAAAATACCTAGATCGGTCTCTCACTTTCTTAATATTTAGGATTCTAAGCATTATCTATTGAATTTGGATTCACATAGGACCTCACCAGCATAAACTCCTACACATTTGTAAGTCGGTTAATAGTAATTCATGGTTAATAGGAAATGCCCTTATAATTAGAAGACTTGTGAAAGGAAAACAATCCCATAACTACTTGGGATTCAAGACAACTTAATAAATCTTCACCTTGGCTTGAATTCCAAAATAATTTTCATCAGCCACCTTCTCCACATTTGCCCTGATGGTCACTCGCTGACCAATATAATAATCAAGTTTAACCACCTCTTGAACTTCTATTACGGAACTGACTTTGTCAACATATCCACAACATTATTCTTAGTGTTGATCTTTTACAACAAAATATCAACCTTGTCTATTTTCTTATGGGTAAAATGATACTTGACATCAACATGCTTTGTCTTTGTATGATATACTTGGTTCTTTGCCAAATTTATTGCGCTCTGATTATCACAATAGATAATAGTCATACTTGTTGTAAGCTCAAATCACTTACAAGCTGTCTAAGCTAAATGTTTTATTTCACTGCACTTGGTAACATTTACGTATTTTTCTTCAGTTGTACACAAAGCAATCCTGGTTTGTTACATCGACCTCTAACGAGAGTTCCTACAAGTATAAACATATAACCTGTAATAGATCTTCTAGAGTCCAAATCACGAACATAATCAGCATCAACATAATCAATAACCTTGTCACAGAACTTACTGTTGTTGCAAAAAACCATACCCACATATAATATACCCACCACATGTTAATACTCCTCTCTTGTATTGGTTATATACTTGCTAACAACACCAGTAGCATAAAAAAATATCTAAACAGTTACAAACTACTATATACATGAAGCTTCCAACTGCATTGGAATAGGAAACATGAGACATGTTTACCTTTTTGGCATCTATACTTGGAGATAATGTTGCCAACAATCTAGATTGTACAGCAAGAGGAGTACCCACAAGCTTTGAATTCTCCATCCTGAAATTGGTGAGGAACTTCTCAATGTAATCCTTTTGTGATAACCACAATTTGCCAAACTTTCTATCTCTACATATGTCCGTACCCAAAATTTTCTTAAGCAAACCTAAATCTTTCATCTAAAATTCTCTAGCAAGTTGAGTCTTCAATTTACTAATTTCTAAAATAATATTCGCATCAATAAGCATACGTCTACATAAAGCAACAAACCTTCATGTTGAATCACATAAATCTATCTTCTAGCTCTCCATACAATAATATATTTTTAACATCAAGATGCTCTAACTCCATATCAAATAATGAAAACATGGCTAATAGTACCTGAATAGAAGTATGTTTCACCAGAGACAAGATCTTATTATATTCAACGTCTTCCATCTGATATAGCCTTTTACAACCAATCAAGCATTAAATCGATCCCCACTAGACTCATTTTTTATAAACTCATTTATATCCACTGACTCTATTATCTTTAGGTTCACAAGATTCCAATTACGATTCTACTAAAGATAGTTCATTTTCCATTTATAGCATCACTCCACCTGCTACTCTCAACATCTTGTTTAGCTTCTTAAAACTGGATCACTTTTAGCTTATGGTAGCCAAGCATATATCACCAATGCCCTCAAAATCATGCTGCACCACTAGCTTCTTAGATGTTTTACCAATTCCATCATAAGGTTCTTCCTTATTTGGTGTAACCTTCTCATGATCAACATTCTCTTTTATTATTTCATTAAGATTTTCTGAACACTTTTTGGATTATTTTCTAGAGCTGGGTACGTCACCTTAAATTTATCACTATTACTGCAATTTTCTTTTTCCAAACTCTTCTTAATAGACTTCAACATGGAAGACTCGTCAAATTTAACATCATAACTAATAATAAACTTAGGAGACTTAGAATCTGGGCACTACAACTAAAGCCTTAATTCCATCCACATAACCAAAGAAAACACATTTCTTTGATTTTAGACTCCACTTATCATCTTTCACACGAACATAAGCAAGACAACAAAAAATTCTTAAATAATAATAGTCAATAGGTTTACTAAACCATACTTCTTAAGGTGTCTTGCACTCTATTGTGGTAGAAGGTGACTTGTTAATGAAGTAGCATGCCATATTGACTGCCTCTAGCATTACATAGCATTTTTTGGGCCTTCTCTAGAAGTCTCCAGTTCATGCGCTTAGCAACTCTATTCTACTACTACGGTGTCTTTAAGTGGTATAGTGATAACTAAATCTTTTAATGTTAAAAAAATTCACAAATTCCATTGAATAATACCTTTCACTATTGTTAGTCCTCAAGCACTTGACATTCTTTCCAGTCTATCTCTTGACCTTAGCTTTCCAAAGTTTGAATGTGTTAGCTACATATACTTTCTCCTTTAATGTGTAAATCCTCATATTCTCTGATAAATCATCTATGAAGAAAATAAAGTAAAGTGATCCTTCTCTTGAGACCACTAATGAGGGCCACCTATATGTGAGCTAGTACTCTACACTACTTGCTATAGACACATTGTTCATAGAAGCCCAACTTACACTTCTTTAAGCCATTGGTCAATTGGTATTTGCTTAATTCTTCCATAGCTCTCTCACTTATGTGGCCCTACCGTATATGTCACAATTGAGTCAACTTGGGATCACCACCATCAAATATGGAAACTGCTGCCCTATCTATAATAACACTCTCAAGCAAGTCAAATAAATTCAATATAATATTTTTGCCTTTCCTCACAACCTGAGTATGGCTTAGAAATTTTAAGAGTCTACCTTCTCCAACAAATTTGTAGCTATGGGAGTCCAAGGCATCCAATGAGATAAGATTATTTTTCAGATTGGGAAAGTATCTTACATTAATCAGCATTCTCACGACTCCACCATACATCTTAATAATAATTGTATAAAAAGTGACACTTTTATAAGCTGCATCATTCTATATCAAAGCAGATGCAACATCAAGTCTCTTTTATGTGATAAACCAATCCTAATGAAGGCACATATGATAAAAACATCTCAAATCAAGAACCCACAAGTCTTTAGAATAATCATAATTTATCAAGATTGATAATATATTATTTGTTCCACTTTTCGAACTTTTATCAGCAATATTAGCCACATAAAGGCTCTATTTTCCTTCTTTATGAGCTTTTGACCATCCATCTTGATATGCCTCTTTTTCTTACGTTAATAACATGATACAGTATCATTTTCTGAATTTGGATTTCGATTTGGACCTACTCTCAATTTCATGTCCTCTCGCTTTCTATCAACCACACTAGCCAGAAAACCTTATACATATGGTTGAACGTTACCTAATCTCTTCCGCAAATTATTCGAGATAAGAGTTGAAGTCTCACCCTCCATCTTTATTAGAGTTTTTCCATAAAGTAGTGTCGTGATATGATGCTCATATGAATGAGAGATTGAGGACAACAAATTATGCTTATTCTCATCATCCATCTCAATACTAATATTCAATAATTGATTAAAAAATTTATTAAATTGATTCAAGTGCTCTTGGACATCCTTACCTTCATTTTTCCATAGGGTGTACAGCTCTTGCTCTGAATACAATAAATTTGTGAGGGACTTCGTGATGTACAGGCTCTCAAGCTATAACCAAAGGCTTGTTGCCATATCCTCATCGACAATGTTTTACATCACATCACTTTATAAAGGCAATCAAATAGTGCTCATAGCTCTCATATCTAAGTTTTCTTAGTTCCTCATCCCATAGGGTCTCTGGTTATTTTGTCTTTCCTTACAAAGCTTTGTGTCGTCCTTGATGCAATGCTAAATCTTGAACATTGATTTATAAAGTTCCAAAGATGATTTTGCTATTAATTTTTCCTTCTTGAACTTTGCATGCAAAATCTTTATTGTCATCATGACAACCCCAAACTGGGCTTTGATACCCCTTGTCGTGGGTGGAAGCTCAAAGACCTAATGGGTTGATTTTTGACAAAGTAAAGAATGATAAAACTCAACTAGCCATAAACAAACAATAATCAAGAAAAACAAAGCAGTAAAGAAAAAAGAAAACAACAACATGATTTTATGTGGTTCGTTACTATTGTGTGACTACATCCACAGGCAAAGCCGATCTACACTTTTTAACTAATCAATAGAAAAAAAAAATTATAAGATGACTTTTATCTGAGACAAATAGTGATAAACTCAATATCACATAAAGCCCCTCTATCTACAATTCTATCTCTCTACACCCAAGGCTTTCCTCGCTTCTTTTATTTTTTTTTCTTTTTTTTTCTCTCTCTTTTTTTTTGTTTTTTTCTCTCTTTTCAAGACAACCTAATATAGAGAAAAGAAAAAACCCAAAAATTTACCTATACGAGTCTCTCACTTTCACAACTTTTAGGATACCTAACGCTTTTTGTCAAATTTGGGTTCACTCGACTATCCTGATCCAAATAGGGTCTCGATTCAAGACAACTTTACATTCTCAACTTACTCTTTTGGTAAGGTTTGCACTCACTTTGAATTTGGAATGTAGAGTTGCAATCATTTTTTGGGTAATTTTGTAACAGGAATCGAACTTGAGATATAGCATTGTTAACTATAGGCTACTAACGACTAAAACCCAAGCTCCATTCCTGTGATGTTGGAATCATGAACACCCTTGATCAAAAAACAATGAATGGTAGTAGATCATCTCTCAAAATGATGGTCACAAAAGCCTCCCTAAGAGAGAGCACCATAAATCTCTCCTATATATGCATGAGAGAGGATTTTCTTATAAAATTACAAAAATCCCCCTTTGACTCAGCTTTCTTTAGAACCTCCCCCCCAAACAACATTTTTATCACAACTTTTACCCCCAAAAAAAGCTTTTATGGCAAAGCCCCCCCCCCCCCCCCCTCCCCTTCAAGTAAAAAAAAGTCATAGTTTGGAGGACCGGAACCCATACCACATTAATTGCCAGACCGCAACAACAATCTGCCAAACCGCATGCAACTTATGCCAGACCGAGGCCTCATAGGGTTGGATCAACAAAACTACCAGATCACAACAACAATCTGCCGGACCGCATTTACAAGTGTCAAACCGACGACATTCAACGACGAAGGGGAGGGAATTTTGGTCCAAAGAACTATGACTTTTTTACTTGGGTGATATTTATAAAAGTTTGTTTTAGAGTAAAAGTTGCAATAAAAAAGTTGGTTGGGGAGAAGTTGTAGAGAAAGTTGAGTCAAGGGGGGTTTTTATAATTTTCCATTCCCTTTTTTTTTTTTGTTAAGATATCCATTCGTGAGAGAGGAAATCTTTTTTTTTTTTTTATGAGAGATCTAACAGTTGCATACCAAGCAATGAAGAAGATCTTGCTCTTTTGGCAATTCTCATCTGTGACAAAGTCGAAATCGAAAACCGCATATCGACATTCATTTGGAGGGAGGGACGCAGCGAAGTCATCATAGGTATCGTTTGGCATACCGATCTTCTCCACTGTCACCTGTTGTATCTTCTCCTCGATCTTGAACACTATGAACCTATAGCTCCTCTTTGCCTTCAATTCCAAAAACCTCTGCTGACAATCGTCATTTACCGCCATGCCCGACGCAGAATTCGCCTATCAAGAAAACAAAATTAGAAATCATGTATAATTAAGATCACCTCATCATGACAATGAATCTATGTTGTTTTCTTGTTCTTAATTTGATGTTGTGAGGTGTTCTATAACTTGTTTCACTCTTTAGATCTCACAGAATCACCATTAGAATGGGATATAGCTTTGATGATATCCATATTCTTTTATGGCTGCAATGAATTTATAGGATTTTTCTCTCTCAATTGAAAAGACTTGAAACCTTTGTCAATAAACTAAAAAATATTATCTCCCAATTAATCAAATAAAGAAACAATAAGAAAATAAATGGAAAGAAGGATGTTGGAATCCCAAGAACTCACCATTGTTGCTTTCTCCTCAGTAGGAACAGGTGAAGGGAGAGAGAAGAAAGAAAGAGAGTAGAGAGAAAAAGAGAGGACGGGAGAGAAAAGGAAGAATTTGGGCCTTTAAGAGAGAGAGAAAGAGAGAGAGAGAGTTGATGGAAGGCCGGCATGCGTGGGGTTGAGGCTGGGAAAGCCCTGTATTTCTCTCCCCACACAAAGTTCGTTAGTTTTGCATGGGCTAATTCTAGCCTAGTAAATTTCTAAGGACTACACTATGATCCTGTGACCACAAGTATATTGCTTTCTCTATTATATTTGTAAAAGTATGGATTCAAGGAGAGTGTGCCAGATTTATTTTCAAGTGGTCCTCTTTCAAAATCATCATTTCCTTATAAAATTTCAGCTATTTACAACTTAGAAAATTAAAATTAAGAGATTTGATGGTCCCACAAAAGTACGTTGTATAAAACACTGAGCTAGGAGTAATTCTAAAATGTAACCTACTCAACCTAAGAACCTAAGAAGAAAGTGGGTGAGATAGGCAAATGGTACCCTCCTTCTCTTATACAAGTTGGGCGTACTTGTAGATTTTGACAGGAGATGTAGTTTCCGTATTAAAAACCCCACGAACATTAGTTTTAATTATGAAATTTAAAATTTAAAATTCTAAATTGAGTGAATCTGTAAACATTTAAAAATCTTAAAAATCGACGGTCTCTTAAAAGTTCTTTTTTTATTATATCTATACGTTGGTGATTGACTAAATCTCTAACAAATGTAGTATACATATAGAGGAAAAAACTATTTTCCTTGTAGTATATAGAGGTCACAAGCACCTCTAACCAATAGGTACAAATCCAATCTGACAATAAGGATTTGTCGGTTCCAAGTGTACTAGCCGTCTCATTTTACATCGAACATTAAGATTAATTGTGACGTCTTTGTATTAAATATAAATAGTCTTGTTTCATGCTTTTTCTAGCTGGCCATAACCAACACGTCTACAAGCCAAAAAAAAGCTTGAAACTATTTTGGCCTAGCCAGGAAAGACGTTTGGGCTCGGCCCAAATGAAAGCCCCAGCCCAGCCCAATTAGAAGCTCTTTTTGTTTTGTTTTAAGATCTTTATTCTCAAACTTTTTTTGTTTGTAGTAAGCCCAAAAACATTATGCTATAATATTTTAAAAACTTTAAAACCCTTAAAAGACATTGGAAAATAAAAAATATTAGGAAGAAGGGTGAGCATAAGTGGCCACTAATCCACCTCATTTCATCACCCCAACGGCCCCCCTCTCTCTAAAACCCCATTCTTTCTCTCTCTTAAATATGTTTTCTCAACCCACCACCCTTTCTCTTTTTTTCTCTCTAAAACCCCATTTTCTTTCTCTCTCTAAAAACTCATATTCAAAAACTTTAATCTATTTCTTTTTCCAAATAAAAAAGCTTAGGGAAAATATAGAATGAAACCATTTGCCTTTGATACAAAGTAATCACATTAATCTTGACCATTAGATGTGAAATTGGGTGACTGCAATTATTCTATTGACCAAGCTCAAACTTTAAAAGAAATTTTCTCGAACGTTGGGACACATCCAAGCTATCAAATTTCATATCAAATGGTTATAAAGAATTGTGACCACCTTGTATTAAAGGTAAATAATCTCATTGTATACCGACAATCCCAAAAATTTATGTAAGATTGCAACATTAAAATGTAGAATTAAAGATGTACTTCAAAAATCCATCATAAAAGGTTGTTTGGATATTGGAAAACCCTCTAATTGATCATCTCAACATCGAGATGATCAGTGGAGTTTCAGAGATTAGCAGTTGATGATGAATTGGAGGGTACGTAAATGGAGTGTGTGAAGAGAGAGAAAACGTTCAGGAGTTGTGTAGCGAAGATTGTTATACAAATGGAGGTGGGTCAAGGGATGAGGAAGAGAGAGAAGAGGAGATTTAAGGGGGAAATGTTAGATAGGGGTGAGAATTTACCCATCCTAAACTCGGATTTCGGACCTTATTCAGATTTTGGTTTGGACCCAAAATTTGGATATGAAATTTTGATCCATATCTAAAAATTAGATCTGAATTAAATTTTGAATTTGATCTGGGTATAGGTGGTTCCGATTCGCATCCAGATCCAAATCCAATCCAATTTTTTAAGGGAAATGACATTATGGGATCCTCTCACACCCATGTGTATATGATTTCAAAAGATCACTATTAAATTTGGCACATATCTCTAAAAAAGTCAAGTTGATATTCTAGATATACGTGTCAAATTTAATGGCGATCCTTTGGAGTCCTACACACTTAGGTGTGGGAGGGTCTCATAAGATCATTACTCTTTTTTTTAATGAGAAATGATCCTATGGGAGCCTCCTCCACCCATATGTGAAGGACCCCAAAGGATCGCCATTAAATTTGGCGCGGATCTCTAAAAAAATCAAGTTTCACACTCATGTGATAACTTTTTTAAAGATCCGTATCAAATTTAATGATGATCCTTTAAGGTCCTACACAGTCGTGGGAGG
>NW_006498246.1:324947-346643 GCF_000471905.2 Amborella trichopoda
TTATTTTTTTTTTTTTTTTTTTTTTTTNTTTTTTTTTTTTTTTTGTAATCCATGATAAATTTTTTTGTAATACTTGATCAAATTTTTTGTAATCCATGATGGAATTGTTTTTGTTTTTTGTAATCCATGATCGAATTTTTTGGTTTTTTGTAACCCATAATAGAATTTTTTGTAATCCATGATCGAAATGTTTGTTTTCTTTTCTTGTAATCTATGATCGCTTTTTTTGTTTTTTTGTAACCCATGATAGAATTTTTTGTAATCCATGATTGAATGTTTTGTAATACATGATCGAAATGTTTGTTTTTTTTTGGTAATCCATGATCGAAATGTTTGTTTTTTTTTTGTAATCCATGATTGAATTTTTTGTTTTTTGCTTTTTTTGTAACCCATGATAGAGTTTTTTGTAATCCATGATTGAATTTTTTGTAATCCATGATCGAACTATTTTTTTCTTTTTTTGTAATCCACGATTGAATTTTTTGTTTTTTTTTGTTTGTTTTTTTTTGTAATCCATGATCGAATTTTATGTAATCTATGATCGAATTTTATGTAATCCATGATCAAATTTTATGTAATCCATGATCGAATTTTATGTAATCCATGATTGAATTTTTTCAAAATTTGTGATTTTTTTTTTTTAATCCATGATCGAATTTTTTTTTGTAATCCATGATAGAATTTTTTGAAAATTTGTGATTTTTTTTTTAATCCATGATCGATTTTTTTGAAAATTTGTTATTTTTTTTTTTTAATCCATATTATTCAAAGAGAAAATGAGAGAGATGATGATTCTGAGGCCACCCTATCCCAGCCATATTATTCACATATCGAGTCCCAACAGCAACAGTGTAGGGATAAGCATGAAATACTGTAAATTAAATGCTAAATGGCGGTTCATGTAGGGAAAGAACATATCAATATTCGTATATTCATTCAAAAACATGAGAATTCTTAATGGAGTACCCTCATTTTTTATTGAATTCCTAAAAAACAATATTTATAATGAATTTTAATAATTTTTTCGAATTTTTTTTAAACTTTATTCTGACCGATTCACCCGAATCTCGATCCGAATCGCCGATTTACCGATCCGGATCGGTTTTTTGGAAGCCCGATCGGGATCACCGATCCGTTTTTTAAACCATTGCCCTAAACAATTGAAGGTAAATCATCCCTTGGAGGTAATTTTGTTGATAGGAATAGTTGGTTTCTCTCTTGTGCGCCCCCGCTGTTCGCTTTTACTGTTCTTGAATCCCTTGTTTTCTGTTTCTCAGTGCCATGCGGCTTTTGAGTGTCCATTCTTCCCTCCCTTCCTCTATGTGATTTCAGTTTGGGAGTGAATTTTGGTGCTCATGGGCTTTCCTTTCTCCAAAGAATGTGAAATTTTGTATTGATTCTGCAAAATTTTTCTTCATCTGGTAAGTTTTTCACTATCAACCTTTGTGATCAATTATTTCTGAATGTTGATAGCTGTGCCCTAAATAATAATGCTTCAGTTTGGTTCGCAAATTTTAGCTGTAGGATAATTAATCTGGCGTATTTTTCCCTGGTAAATGTTTTAATTTATTTATTTGTCTATATCTCATCTTTTATTCCTGTTATCTCTTTTTACTTTTGTTTTCCTGCTTGCTATTTTTATTGGTAATGATTGTTACAGTTTTTACTTCATATCTGAATTTGAATCTCAGTTGTCAAAAACCCATGATTTTATAGATGCATTTGTTGATCATGACTTGACAACCAAATTGATATTATCGCAAATATTAGCATTTAGAACAATGGTGAATCAGTCGATGATCTATGCTTTGAAAATTCTTTTGGTCTTTCATATTCCAGTCTCAAATTCTATTACAGAGATTAACCTAGTTCCTTTTCATGAATAATTTATGAAGTCATTGGCGTCGGGATTTTGCATGACATTCGTCAAGTGTTTGAATGATAGGCTCTCACAGTATGCATATAGTGCTTACCAATATTCAAAAAAATGGCTTGGACGCTCCCCATGGTCCCAAAGTCCAAGTCATCCATACCAACTCGGCCGAGTCTGTCAGAAACTCACTTGAGTCGGTACAAGTTATGGTAATAAAATATAGGAACCTGCCTAGTTTGGCATGTTTGTACTCAAACGCAGCACCTTGCTGAGTCCGAGACTTGCCTGAGTTTTAGAAGACTAGTGGTTACACTAATGTTAGAATATTTCACAAGAACTGCCATTGGATCATTGTGCAAATGGGGTAGTATAATGATTGTACATAGTGTTGATTATAGAGGTTGCATTCCATTAAGCTGCAGTGTTGATCTAATAGAGGGAATTTATCTATTGCTGATTTGGATAGCAATTAGTTTTGATACTTATATTGTACTGTACATGAAAAAAACTGTGGGAAGCCATACTGATTAACTAAAAAAATGATATAAAGGGGACTAACCATTAAAGCAGATGATATGGATCTGAATGTGGGAGAGAAAATGCATATCGCATTCGTCCTGTAGTGAAATATACTAATGAGAAAAGTAGAAAATTTGGGAATTGACTTTCATAAGAAGAATATTTATGTACAAAAAAAAAAAACCATCAAAAGAGGACTGAAACTTGGGAGGAAATAGATGATATATTGTTGACTTGGATATTATTGATAATACCATGGCATAAGTGCATGCTGACAAATTTATTACAAATCATGCTATGTGTTATCAAACTTGGATATTATCTAAACCGGAACATTATACATTGGATTCTTTGTAAACAAAATTAAGCAAACCAATTGTAGCTAGAGCTAAATTAACCATATATATAAATGATATATCAAGTTGTTCACTTTAATGGAGATAACCTCTTGGAGTCTTGATAGCTATATATGTTACTGATTGGGTTCTTTCTGAACTTCTCTGGACATGGCAACCAAGATCTCCTACATCGCTAGGGTTCTAGATGCCATAGAATTTTATGAACTTAAAAATCATCATCATCATCGTCGTCGGAGCTTTTTTCCAACTACTTGGGGTCCACTACACGAATCCTGGTCCGCCATTCTGCTCTATTAAGGGCCATACCCTCATTGAGGCCATAAGTCCTCATATTTTCTCTCACCACTTCCAACCATATTCTTTTGCCTACTCCTTGCCCTTTTTGGACCTTCTGCTTGAACTAATTTACACCTCCTAATAGGTGTTGTAACTGGGTCTATGCCGCACATGGCCAGCCCACCTAAGTCTACTTTCTTTCATTTTTTCGCCTATCAGTGCCACCCTTAAGTTCTCCCGAATGTATTCATTTTGAATTCTATTCCTTCTTGTCTTGCCCCTCATCCATCTCAACATCCTCATCTCAACTACACTGGGCATTTTTATGAGCCTAAAAATAATTAATAAAATTATGAACAAGTAAACATTTCAAAATCAATCTCATTTTTGGAAATTTGGCAACGAAATGTGTCTCTTAATATGCATATAAATTATGAGTATTTTGAGACTTGGGAAAAACTACAGAAAAATAAAGGAATTTCTGCCAGGTCTTGTTCATAGATCTCATCTTCAATTTCACTATCTTATTGGGTCACTTGCACTTTGGGAGTCCTTTCTGTCAATTGCGTTGCGATCTACCTTCAATCAAGGAGCTGCTACTCCCCTCCAAGAATCATCTTAATTGATGATAGTTTTTTCTTGAAACTTGAAACACTTGGACTGTGTACTGGATTTAGTTGTATAGAAACTTAAAGTTTCTTAATTGAAGCATCTTATTAGTGCATTCAATTGGGAGAAATCAGGTATACATGCAAAATGCATGTGTTGTACTGTGGACCGTGCAGATCTTATACCCTTCTCCATTGCCTTCCAAAACTCATCAACTTTTACTTTTTATACTTTGTATTTTGTTGTATATATTTATCTTTTTTTCTAGTTCTTTCTTGGTTCTCTCTATTTGGGTGATGTTTACATTATTCTTTTTGCCCCCCATTCCTCCTTTTTGGTTTGTCTCTGTTAGTCTCATTCTCCAAGTTAAAAATCCTTTTCTAGGATATCTTGACTCATTTTGTGAAATTGATCCCTATTGTGAGTTTGACCCACAGATAGTGAGACATTTAGGGTGTGTTTGTTTGGGGGAATGTTTGTCTCCTATTTGTTGGAGGGAAGGTTTGTTTACTGAAAACAAACCTTCGCTGTCACTGTAGCACTTCCATGTTTGATGCACATAGAGTGCTAGGAAAGGGGCTGGGGTCGTGGTGGTAGCATCCCCACACCCAGTTACCACATGGTGGTATCCATTCCTACTGCTGACACCCCCAATTAACACCTTCAAAATGTAACTTCCTGATCTATTGAAAAAAATGGTTAGGGGCTTGTCTTCTCCATTGAATTACCCAAAAAAAAATGCACGTAGAGTGCTATAGTTAAAAGATTCTCAATTCTTATATGAACAATTGTTTCATGTGGGCTGGACCACATTTGTACAATATGCGGTCCAGAGGTGTAAAGCATCCATCTTAAAGATGGATGCAAATAGGTGGTCCATCTAAAACATATGTAACTAACGGTCCAAATGTTCTCTTAACATAATTATTATTTCTAGTTTTCAAAATTTATTTATTTTTTGATATTCATGATCCCCATGTTAAAGATTATATATTCTCTAAAAATTAGGATCAAATTATATTTAAAAACATATTTACTGCCAAGCCTGCATTTGTGCATGTGCGGGTTTGGCTGCATGCTAACTGCATCCTTCTTATATTGCGCTCAAATGATGTTCGGCTTCCTTCTGAATGTTTTCTCGTCTAAGGCTTGCGATTAAAGGGGAAAAATGCCTGTCAAGCACTTTTCCCTACCCTTCTCCCTGCCTTTTCCAGCTGCAAACATGCTTGCGAGCTAAAGATTCTTCCTCCCCTGCAAAACCCTAGCAAGCCTTCTTCAGCAAACCTCAACCAGGTAGCCCCCCCCTCTCTCTCTCTCTCTCAAGACCCATAACAACCAAAGCCCTCTCTTTCTCTCTATAACCCACCACTAAAGCCCTCTCTCTCTCTCTCTCAAATTACCCACATCAAAGTCCTAGTTAGAACTCTCTCACTCATCCCCAATCTACTCATGCTCTCTCTTCTCTCTTAACTCGTGAAGGGTGAAGTCATGAAGTTTGATCATCTTCATGCCCAATCCTTGTGAAGCCCTATTACTGTTCGCCTTATGATCAACCATTCTTTTTTTTTTTTTCTTTTCTGCTTCTGTTTTTCTATTACTGTAATTTTTTTGAGTAGGTTTTGATTTGGGGTTCTTTGGTCTCCATTATTGGGGTATTGTTTGTTTATTTGTTAATACGGGGAGGTGCTTTTAATGAAGAAAATTTTGGAAATTTATTGATGGGAATGGAAAGGAAATTTGTCTTGTACAAGATGGATTATTGAGATCATTGAGGCGCTTCTTTATTATTACATTATTATTATTATTATTATCATTATCATTATCATCATTGTTATTATGATTATTATTATTTATTTAATGTAATTTCTCTCCCTTGATTCTCCATGCTTTGAGCTTACATTTATGAAATGGGAAAATCCACACACGTTTTTCGATTTCATTAGTGGTATAAATAGATGGGTGGTCATATTTTTATGTGGAAAGTCACTACAATTTATTGCTTAAATTATGTGGAAGAAACTCAGAATTTATCATTATTTGTGTATGAATTCAGCTGTTGTTTTATGAAAGATACCAGGAATTTGTTGTTATTGTTAGGTCCACAAAACCCAATCTCTGGCTTGATTTCTTTGAGTAAAATTGTTTTGTAATATCTCTGTTGTTTTGGTTGTTACTTTAATGCTTCAGCTTGTATTGGTGAAAAGAAAAACAACAACAGGATTGTGTTGTCAGAAGTATAAACACATTGGTGATTCTCCTTTGATATGGAAAGTCACTTGCAGTTTCCTGATTTCAGTATGTGGAATGAAGTTATAACCATTTTTCAATGAATTTGGTGTTTTTAGTATGTGGAAAATACTCAGAATTTGTTATTATGCTTTTTATTAAAAAACCGTTTTCTCTTACTGGAGAGAGAGAGAGAGAGAGAGAGATTAAATTAGTTAACCAAGGTTGTATGCCCAAAATTTTCTATAAATTTATAGTTATTGGAATAATTTGCACTATATGTTAGATCTATTAAACATCTTGCAATATTGGAGGGGGGAGAGAGTGTGTAACAATTAATAAATTGATCCAAACCGTCCAATTTTTAGTCATATTACAGATGGATTATTTTCAATAAATTGTCTTTGTTGGACATACTACATTACTAATCAACAAAAATTCATAGTGATTATAAATTGGGCTCCTTCCATATTCTTGAAAGACAATTCACTTCTCATTTTTGGAGAAGGAGACAGAGCATAATGGACTCCTTATACATTTGATTTGCACCTTACATTTCATTAGACCTGTTGAAGATTTGGAATGTCTAGAACATAGTTACCGGGATCTCCTGCTTTGATAGGCTATCCCTTCTAGGAACTCGATTATGTCGCTCCCAAAATAGATCTCTTAGGGATCTAAGTTATTTTGGGATCTTGATCTTCATTGATAGGGATCTCGATTCCTGTTGTTAGGGATCTCAATCCCAACCTTAAAGACAAAGACAACAACCAAGCTGATGATTTTCTTTGTTTATAACTAACTAGTATCACAACTATACTTTTAATATGGTTGTATGCTTGCTTGCTATCAATAATGAGATCCCTATTTTAATGTGTATATACAATCCTAGATTACAATATACTTCAAGGTTGGTAGAAAGATCCTTAAAAAGTTTGGATCGAGATCCCATAAAAGGTTTGAATCTCGACCCTTAATATTTGGGGATCTCGACCCCTCTTTTTTTTTTTGGGTAATTCAGTGGGGAAGACAGGCCTGTACCCGTTTTTTCAAGTAGATTAGGAATTAGCTTTTTGAAGGTATTAGTGGGGTGGTGTTAGTGGTGGGAATGGAAACCACAATGTGGTGACAAGAGTGTGAGGTGCTACCACCACGACCCTAGCCCCTTTCCCTTGGGGATCTCGATCCCTAACATGTGCATTGTGCGAATGTCATTCCTAACCATAGGGTTCTTTAGGATTTCGCAAACCCTTGCTCCTGATCCCGATCCCGATCCTGGTATCATTCCAGGTCCCGATCCCAACAACTATGGTCTATAATATATCTTTTAACATATATTGGCCTCATGTCACTAAAACATGAATGAACAGTTGAAATGGCTTATTCACAGCTCTCTAGAAGCCAAAGGTTCCAGTTCATTCAAACATAGGTACCCAGAACTTCCTTAACATTCCGCATAGGTTATCAAACACAGTTACAAACAATTGCAGAAAGATAACATTCCAATTCTCAGGAACGAAGAACTTCTAGGGAACATTTACCTTCCAGCAAGCAAACAGGCCCTTAAAATCATTTGGAAGTGCTTGACCTAAATCATCTTGACACTTTTTTCATATCTAGATTTTTGGTATATATATCGGGATCCTTAAGACATTATTTAACCAAACTGCGCCTCACATATGTGACATTGTAGCGTGTGACCTAAAATCCTACAACTGCTTATCGGCACAGTTTTGAAGCTAGCGGCACTTTTGGAAACTATTATTATCGAAAAAAATCCAAAGATTAGATTTTTTACGCATGTCCTGAAGTTTCTTATGTAAGTTTCTTGTTTGACTTTCACTTGGTTTCCATGCTTTCCTCTTGGTGCTCCACATAATGTGTGCTTTCCCTGGTTCATTATGCTTTTTACTTCATTTCCCATGCATATTCAGGCAATACATTGCCATGAATTTGTAATCTGTTTCTCTATTAAATCCCTCTGGGTTCCCATTCTTCTTTCTACCGTAGTCCATTTTTTGTTTGGTGTCTGTACACACATTCATTACCCTAGTTAGTTTTTATCTTCCTCTGGCTATTCATACGGACTCTACAGTTTGTCATGCATTAGCTGGGAAATTAACCTTTCAAAGTGATCATAAACGCGTTTTGAAATGAATATATTCGCATTCAACTTAGTTAGGCACTTGAATGCGTTTTATCATCAAAGACTCGGGTTTGGTCCAAGCATTAATTTTTACATTAAATATACCAGAGTTAGTCCCAACAAATTGTTTTTGTGGTAGTATGTATCCTCTCTTTATATTTGACCTCAAGATTGAATCTTGTGGTTTGCACAAGGTGTTTTTGCCAAAACTGAAAAAGTTGCTGAGTTTTTTGGCCAAAAAATGTAAAACTCGGATGAGTTGCCTTGTTTTTGGGTGTATCAAACTGAAGACTGACTTCAAGCTTATAAATCTTGAGTTTGGGACTATGTAGAGTGTGAGTGTGTAGATTCTTGCTATAAGAGGATGGCTGACTGCTGACAATATTTGACAAACAAGGTAACTTTGTTGTGAAGTGTAACATTTAGATATTTTCGTGTTGGTTTAGGTATCTTCTTACCATGTGAAACTTTGTGACACTGACTCCCTGGAGTTTTTATGCCTTCTTACTCTCCAAATCCTGATTATTATTGACAAACTTCCAACTCATATAATGGTTAATATGTCTAACCTAACTTTAAATGTATCGTTGTGATTTTGGTCAGAAAACTTGCATATATAGGGATAAGGAGATGAACTTAATATTTTCCTTTTAGTCTATGTTATCTAAATATCTGAGCAGGTATAAGGAGATGAACTTAATATTTTCCTTTTAGTCTATGTTATTTAAATATTTGAGCAGGGACAGTAACAAAAAAAAAAATCTGAGGGATTTTCTTTGGGAAAATTACGTACATGTCCGTTATGGTTTGCGTTATTACGAAACTACCGAATAGTTTCCGTTATTATCAGTGATTCAAAAAGCGGATCGCCTAGCGCCTAGGCGGTCCAGAAGGCCTGGGCACATCGCTCAGGCCTAGGCGGCCAATCTAGGCGGCAGTCTCTGAGCGGCCGCCTAGGCGGGTACGGAACCCGCCTAATGGTGGAATTTTTTTTTTTTTGAAAGTTGATAAAAATTGATCAAAACATTACCCATATTAGATTTAATTTTTGATGTTTTATAAATTTAATGGGTGGGTTTTTTAGAAGATTTTGAGTCCTTAGAACCATATTTGACTGACCATCCTTTTTGGATTCGACTGGGCCGCCCAAGTTCTGGGCGCCTGCCTAGGCGCTGGGCCCCCCAGGCCGTCTAGGACCCGCCTAGCGCTTTTTGAAACTATGGTTATTACCTATCTGTCCGTTTTTTTTTATGTCAAAACGAAATTTTTTAAAAAAGACAACTTTACTCTTTTCGGTTGTTGAACAACCGAAAAGGCTGGATTTTCGGTTGTTCAAAAAGCGAAATGGTTGGATTTTCGGTTGTTGAACAACCGAAAATAGAAAGTGCAACATTGTTTTGAATAGAATGCGGAGGTTTGGCGGTGAGTCATGAAAGCGGAAGAATAGGGAGGGTGAGCAGATAAACATAGCAACCAAATGACTACTACCATCTCTTTTCATCTTTGTCCTTGACGTAGAGAGAGAACCCCTTTTTTTTCTCCCTTTGCTATTGTGTGTTGAGGAGGATGGTTCAACTTTATCCTTGACCTAGAGAGAGAACCCCTTTATTTTTCTTCCTTTGCTATTGCGTGTTGAGGAGGATGGGGGCTGTGAAATCGCAGCATCGCACGAACGAGAGCAATAAGATGGGGGCTGTGAAATCGCATCGTCGGATGAGAGCAATAAGGAAAGAAAAGGGGTTCTCTCTCTAGGTCAAGGATACAGAGCCATTCGGTTGCTATGTTTATCTGCTCACCCTCCCTATTCTTCCGCTTTCTTGACTCAACGCCAGACCTCCACATTCTATTCAAAACAATGTCACAGGTCCTATTTTCTGTTGTTCAACAACAAAAAATAGAACATTATCGGATGTTGAACAACCGAAAATGCTCTATTTTATGATGTTGAACAACCGAAAATAAGACTTTGAGTATTAGGTTGTTTAACAATCAAAAACAAGATATTTTCGGATGTTGAACAATCGAAAATCCAGCGATTTCGGTTTTTGAACAACCGAAAATCTAGCCATTTTGGTTCAACAATCGAAAAAGGGTAAAGTTGTTTTTTTTTAAAATTTCCGTTTGACATGAAAAAAAAGGATAGATAGGTATTAATGGAAACTATTCGGTAGTTTCGTAATAACGCAAACTATAGCGGATATGTACGTAATTTTTTCTTTTTTTTTACTGTGTCATATCTTCATTTCACATTGCATAATTTAATTATTGTTCAACATTTGAAGGCAGATGGTAGATATCATTGACTAATGGTGAAACACTTCAAGTTTCATGATCAATTCTTCCATTATAAAATTGCTTATTCTTTTATTCCATTTTGTTACTAAATTTGTCTTTTGTGATCAACCGCGATGTCATGAAAGAAACTGGCCCAGTGGAATGCTTAAATTTCAACCAAAAACAAAAACAAATATCTTCCATGTCTGCTGTTTCTGTTTTAGTATGTAATGTATGACTTATGCAAATTTAATCCTCGCCTCATAAAATTTGTCTGCATGGTGCATATATTATTTTTTATTGGATATTTACATATCATATGTCCATGTATAGTATGTTAAACTGGATTCTCAAGGATCTAGATCATTGTTTCTTCTGAGAGTTAATGCCATGAGTTAAACCGATTGATCGCTATTTATGATGCTCTTTGGCTTCTCTCTCTTGGAGTTTTTGTTCTTGGTATCTCACAGTACTCTTCTTGGACTTGTCATTTAATTTACACCCTTGGAATTTTTAGGAATTGTGCTGATTGATCTACCGGAATAGGCTTATACTATTTTGCCAAGTGTTGTTGGGAATCAACTACTAACTATTAAAATAGCTCTTTTTATGTCTTTAACAGTTGAAGACTGATGTTTATTGCACAAAATTTCACCAGGATCTCAATCTGCAATGTCTCGATCCCGTAATATCATATTGGCCTCTGGATTACTTGCCTTTGCTGCTGCTGGCTTGTCTTTTCCTTTTGTCTTGGGGTACGCATTATATACTGAATCAAGTTTATGAACTTGTTTTGTATTTCAATTTGTTCCTTTTCCTGTGTGTATCATCTCAAATTGCTAGTTTTTCTTTTCGTCGTTTTGTTTCAGTTTGTTTTTTGTGGGTAAGTTGGGATTCTTTCTCTTCTTTGTTCAGGACATCGAGGATGAGACCTGTAATTGATCCCACAAAACCATTACCCCCACAGGCAACTTTTAGAGGGCCATATGTGAACACGGGATCACAAGATATTGGTCCAGACCCTGGTCGTAACCAAAAGCTCTAATTCTTGGTGGTTTCATGGTGAGTAGGATATGGTGTGCTTCTACCTGAATTGCATATGTACTTTTTTTATACATCTCAACTGTAAGAATTACTGTTCTAGAATTACAGACACAAAGGAATTTCATTTTAACCTTTAGATAAAGGTAGTGCTACTTCTTAACATAACTAGGGTGAAAAACTTATTATGTAGATGGGCTGTTGCTTAATATGGCTTTGATCTCTGGAAACAAGAAATTCTGGCTGGCAATGGGCCAGGCCAAGCCAGCCCTGGTCCTGATACCCGTGGGACGGCCCAGGCCCAGCCCAACTGAGTCGGATCAAATGGACCAGGCAAACAGGCTGGTCCTATCTTGGCCTTGGACCAGGCTCGCCCCTCAGGCATGGTGACGCAGCCTTCAGGCCACATTTTGTGGCCCATGACCTTATTTTAAGGGCCGGACCGACTAGTCCAGGCCGGCCTGCCCAGCTTATGATTGGTTTTTGTTTATTCTCCCTCATGGTTTAGCTGTTTTTGTTCGCGTTATGATTGATTTTCTATTAGATAAACTCAACATTTGGTAGCATCAGCAGCATAAAAAAAAAACATTTGGTAGCATCAATAATTATTCCAGGTCATAGTTTCTCTGAACTTCTTAGTACATTTCAGAAATGATGCACCCTTCCAAGGTGCCTGAGAAGGTAATAGTTCACCATATGAAGCAAGATTTTGTTGACATGGCATGTGCTTTGGATGAATAGCCTGATGCCGGTTACTTGAGCAGTTGTTTATATGGTGAGATCTGTAGCTTGTTGTTGAAAGCAGGTTATATATATGAATGGAGTTAAGAGATTCTCTACTTCAAACCATGGAAATTGTATATACCCTTCCTTGTTTCCTTCAGAGGTTTGTGCAATTCCTTTGTATTTATGGTTAAATTTAGCCTCACATGTGAACGTGAGGGAGTGCGGGGAATGGGGTGGGGGTTAAGATTTTATTTGTTACAGATGTTTAATTTAGTTTGTCAAAGTTGGTGTCCTTAGAGGAAGGAGCTTCCCAGAGGAAGGAGCTGACGTAGCACTAGAGCACACTGTAAACTTACTCTCCCTCGAGCAAAAGAGCTTCTTGGGAAGATTTTTTTGATATGAAATTTTGGGATCCATTTTAGGGTTAACACACTTTTTAATGGTCTCTATTAAATATTAGAATCTTAACCTTTTAGGCACACAAAGTATGTTTCATGTTTTTTTTTTTTGTTTTCTAATATATATATGTAATGGAGTTGGTTGCTAAATCAAGGAGGTTATATTCCATAATTTAGGGACCTAAAGATATTTCTAGACAAGGCTTTCCTTTTTTTTTTTTTTTGGTAATTTCCAAAAATATCATTTTTTAACAAATTTGAAGACTGCATAAATTCTTTGAAAATTATGTTCATTTCCATTTTTTTAACTTTTTGTAATTCTTTTTAACTGAACTCCAATGCCCTACTCTCATGCTTCAGGTTGTTTTATAGACCATCACATTACTATTACTACCGTGATGGTCATAATAGTATTGTAATGGTCGTTTTAGAACATTGAACTGTGATAGTACCTTGATGATCCGAATATCATGGTCCTAATAGACCTGTGACGCGCATTGTGGTAAATTTTTTATTATAGAAAGTTAAAGAATAGGTATGGATGTAGATTTCAAGCAATTTGGGTATTTTTCAAATTTATTAAAAAAAGGGATATTTCTAATAATTGCCTGATAATTATAATCCTTTTTGGAATAGAAGGGATAGGGTCAAATAATTCCAGGGAAAATGGTTCTAAATCTTTTTCTTCATCATGATGTTTGATTTAGAGAATGAAGGGCCGAGATTGAAAGCATCTCTTCACTTCATAGGTCACCTCAAATCAATTGTCCAAATTGAATCCGAGATGGAATGCCCTACCCAAAAAACTAGAAATAGGAGTTATCCCATAGAAGGGAATCAGTCCACTCAGAGCTTCTCTCTCTCATCTCTCTTTCTACCCCACGTTCTAACCCTAGCTAGAAATAAAGGGAAGGTGCCATGCCTCACTTAGGTTTCCATTTACTTGGGTGCATGACCTAGCCTATATGTTTTGTGAAAGCTCGAAGTATGTTTCTAGCTATGCACTTTCATACCTTTTAGTGTTCGGTTGGATTAGATAAACATATCCAAATATAGAAAAAACATCAATAAAGGTGATGAAGTGTGACATCTTTCTATAAGCTTAACCATTGAAGGGCTCTTAATTGTCGAAGTGGATTATATTCAATAACTCATGAGCTCTCTCCCTTTTATTGAATGATATTTTAGTCATTTTTTTAGACAAGCAGTGCTGACAGTTTGAAATTTTGGTATTATTTAGATTTGGAATAAGACATTACTTTATTAATCTATTTATTTTGTCTTTTCTTATGTGGCCAAGCTTAAGATGACAAGTATATGCATCAACAACTATTACACAATCAACATAACCAGAATAAGTTGAAATTTTATTATTAGCTTTCTCATTTACATGAAGAAAGAACAAGTTGTGGTCATCAATGAAGTGTCACCAAACATAAATTTGTCCACGCTTTTCAATTGATACTTTCAATGATCGGAAGCGGATTTCAAAGCTCTTTCTAATGACAAAATATAAATCAGTTAATACAAGGTCAATTGTCCCTATATACAACTATAAGTTCCTACACCTAATACATAAGAATAGATGTTGATCTCCATGTAGATGTGTTTCTCTCCAGCTTTTTTTTCTTTGAAGTCATCGAAGAAGCATTTTGAGGTTGCAATATGTCGATTAGCGCCTGAGGTTACCCATCATCTTTTGATGTCGTGGTCTGCCATCAGGCACTCAGAAACCACACAAACAACTTCATACCTCTTGCTTCTATTTTTCGCTATTATTTAGATTTTGTGGGTTTCTATTCTGTGGGCAGCGGTTCTTGAAGTGACCTGACTGACCACATAAGAAGTATTTTGGCGGTCCTAGTTTAGATTCTTCGTTGTAGGGCTTAGTTCATCTGTTTTTGAACCTATTGTTCATCTTATTAAGCTTTCTTTGAAATTTAGGATTGGGTTAGCTAGCCTTGGAAGGTCCTTGAGCAAGTATGAGCTCACTCGTTTTATCTTTGCTCATATGTTCTTGTTTTAAGGGTAGTTGCATAGGTAGGTTTGTAAGAGATTTGACATTCAACCTAAGTGCAATTGTTACCCTCCTCCATGTAGGTGAAAGGCTATTTAAGATTGTAGAAACTTGCATGTGCTCAAGGACTTCTTTCCGAGCAATGGCTAAGTCTTTAGCCGTAATAAGCATTTTGTTTACATGTTCCACTACATTATTACCTATTTTATTTGAATGAGTTATATTGCTGTAATAGCAATTGGAGGTGTGTTTCAGATATTGAGTCATACTTAGTTTTTATTTCCTCCAGCATTTTCTTTGATGTTTTATGATGCTTGAAAGCCTTAATAAAGTCATCTTGCATAAAAGTTAACATGGAAGTTTTGCTATGAGGTCATCTTCTAAAATTTTTTCGAAGTTTTTTTTATCTTTTTCAGTTGGTTTATCATCAACTGCTGGTAGATCATCTTTTAGTACATATGTGATTATATCTTGGATGAGGATATATTTCATCTTCCTCTTCCACATCCCAAAATTGTTTCTGCTCAATTTTTCAACTTTTAAAAGTTTAGCTATTACAATTCTACTAGTCATTTGCTAAGTTTTGTGTGAACAACCTAATACTTTCTAAGTTCTAAAGAAGCTAAACAAGGCACCAAAAATTTATTATATGGTCAATACTTGTACAGAGATAGCTGCAATTATTTCATAAAACAATAACAGTTATTAAGTGATGCATTAAAGAAAATTTAAATAGGTAATCTCTCAATCTATAAGTAAGTCCTAGGACTATCAAGGATAAAATTCCCCCTTATATTTACTTATTTGGGGTGCAAGAGCAATATCAAGGGTGTGTGAGCCCTTATAATAGAATAACAAATATCCAGTATGAGATTCTTTAGAAGACAAATTAATTTATGTATCACACCAAGCCAGTAAGTGCATTAATTGCGTTCAAATATCAACAAAATAAGTCTTCCATAAATTTTTTTTTAAATGGAATATCAGCAATATATAAGGCAACAAAATAGCAAAATATGAATTCTCTAGGTCATTTGTTATCTCATTAGGGACCGTTAGATACAAACAATATAAAATAATGGATTCATACCAAAATTAACGCTTAGCAGTAGGAGATAACAAAATCAACCCTTAGAAGGGTTTGTAGGTACACAACAAAGTTTGGAGAGAGAACACGTGGGCTAAAGGTTTGTGATGGGCTGGCATAAATAATAGAGAGAGAGGGAGCGTTTTATGGCATGCTCAAATAAGTGCCTCCTCTAAAGATGAGTTATTCAAAACTCTCCTTAGCCCCTTCAAACACGTTTCAAAAAACAAAAACAACTGTCCATAGTTGTTATCATCAATACAACGTGGGATCCAATCCCAAGCCCTTATTTTTGTAGATGTTGCAGAGAGTTCCAATCCTAAACCCTTATTTTTATGGATGTTGCAGATAGTAAATCAAAGTGGTCAACTGCCTCTATTTTTATAGATGCTGTAGAGAGTAAATCAAAGTGATTAACTAAAAAAAATACTTAGTCAATCCCATATCACACAGTATTATATATCCATATCACAACTTATCAGACAAAGCAAACAATAGAACCGTAAGTGGAGTCAACTCACCCTCACAATTCAAACACTAAACCAAACCCCATAAAAAATGGGATAAAGGTGATTTGAAATTGATTAATACAAAGGGAGTGCACGCATACTTATCCTTTAATTAATTAACACTGTGAACCAAGATAACGTTGTGAACCAAGATAAGATAGCAACATGTGATATTTGAAGCACGATTGATACACAAAAGATAAACTGGGCATACAAATCACTTTAGCTCTATCGTTAAAAAAAATTCATAGTAAAAAAAATAGGGAAGATGGAACCCGGATGCTCTGATACTAATGATAGTAAAAATTGATGAAGCGTGGATGAGACTAAACCCGATATCATAGAAGGGGTACCATGAGGCTGGTGATCGCAGAGCCCCGAATTTTGCTCCCTTTGCTTTTTAGAGAAAAAAAATGTACGCCTTTTCTTTGTTATTCGCATCATCTCTCTGGCTTACCATTTTATAGGGAGAAGAAAGGGTTGTATTTCTCCAATGGGTCTCTAAGAAAAAAGAGGTGTTCATTGATCTCAGGGATATTCATCCAATGTTCATATAGATGTTGGACCATATGAACGTTGGATATAATTTTGAGATAATTATAATGAACACGGTTTCCTCACTTGTAGGCTATGATACGTAAGGCCTCATAGCCATACGTGTGAACAATTTTTTCAAACACATTTCCCAATCAAGTGGTTCGTATTTTCAATATTACATCTTGCTTGCTCGATGAGAAATCAATAAATTTTGATTTTGTCAACCAAATAGTTTAAACTTTCATTTCTATTAAAATTCTTTAGTATATGTAGAAAGTCAAACATGCACAAAATATGCATATCATGATAAATTTAATCCACATAAATAGAAAGCCAGCTGGGCCTTTCTTCAAATTTTTAAAAATCTGAATTGTGAAGTTCTGTTTTGTCAAAGATACCTTAAATCTCTCCTTTGCTCACATATTCCAAAAGCGTTTCTCCCTTGGAATTTTGGTTTGGGCAGAATCGTAGGCCAGAGCGACAAATGGTTCATAAGAAAGAGATCTTGTCTCGGTCTTGTTCGCCACGGATCATAATTCAAGGGGGCACTATAACCTACCACTAATGACAAAGTTCATGCACGAATCAAAAAGGGGTTATTAGGGGTTTTATTGTTATATTTTGTTTATTGATTAATAAAAAAGGGGTTGTCTATAAAGAGACCATTTATTTTTTTATGTATGGAGGTCACAATCATTCCGACTCGTTAGATGTCAAATTGAATGGTTTGGAGTGAGTGAGTCATAAAATACGAGAAATTTTGTATTTTTGGGAACTTTGTATCTGTTCAACAACACTCTTACAACCACCTATAATGATGTCAAATTGGATGGATTAGAATGAGTTACGAAGTTCGAGAATTTTTTTTAGAGAATTTTGTATTTATTAAGTAGCACTCTTATCATCATCCATTTTGAAATTTAAAAGATAAGAATGATTATGATCTTCATGTACAAAAGATAAGTGGTCTTTTTATGGATAATCCCTTAATAAAAAGTTTCGAATATTTTTTTTTTTTAAAAAAGTGTAGTTTCCTTTCGCATCGATTTTGGGTGTGAAAACTCGCCAAGCAACCTTGTGCTTAGCTCCGCTTGCAGTACGGCTGCATGAAAAAGAAAGAATGAGTAGATTTGGATACTAACACGCTCCATCGGCTTATCTCTCTCCCCTTCTTTCTTTTTTTCCCTTATTTTCAGAATTTCTAGATATTTATGCTTCAATTCTGGTGCCCATTTTTCTTGATAACATACCAGTCATGAAACACAAAGGAATTTATTATGTATTAAAAAAGAATTTGCTGGAATGAAGTGAAAAATGGGAAAAAGTGATCAAAATTTCCAATTTCGAATCTTATAAAAGCAAATATCTTATAGGTTAATTACATATTGAAAAAAGAAAAATATCTAGAAGGCCAATTCCATGGTTAGTTCTGAATACCCATTATGACATTCAATATAAATTTGTTTTTTTTGATAGAAGTCATGAACTTTATTAATAAATCCTTACGAAAAGGAGATTACATCAGAGGAAACAAAAAGAGATGATAGAGTTGTGCCTCCTTTAGCAAGATAGTCTGTCAAAGAATTTGCTCTCCGGTAAACATGAAGAAAGGCGATAGATAACGGTTTGACTATGTCCATGATCTGAAGCCAACACGACTTTAACTCCCATGAAACCTGACGCTCCTTATTGCACCAATGAATCACATTCATAAAATCACCCTCAATCACACATGAATTGCCAATGTTTCTAGTAAAGATCTTCAAACCTTCAAGAGCCCTTAGTAGCTTTGTATGATTTGTAGTGGCTATACCAGCCGGCCCTGAAAGATAAAAATGACTTCACCAAATGCATTACGGAGCACCCCTCCTATTAATCCACTTAAGGACGGTTTTACCCATAAGCTTCTTGGTCTAACCTTAAAGCTTCCCATGAGAAAAAGATGATGCAAATTTAACAAAACATCAGGTTGCGAGAATCCCCCACCATTCTTTAGTAATTGATACCCAATACCAGATGGAAACTTTAATCTTGGATAGCACTCTCTCAAATGGTAAACAAACCCCGTCAAAAATCCGTTTACTCCCATCTTTCCACAATTCCCACAACACTGCCCCTCTTGCTATTTTCCAAATCACACGACCCAGGGAAGGTAAAAATGTTGAAAGGTTAACTGTGACACAACACCAATCGCAGATTGGGGTAGAATAGAGTTCACCCCAAGTAACCCAAACAACCAATACCAAATCCTAGAGGCAAAAGGGCAATGAATAAACAGATGGGGACCAGATTTACCATCCCGTTTACACATCAAACATATATTAGACAAAATTTTTCCCCTTTCTATCAAATTATCCACCATCAGAATCTTATCTTAAGAAGCCAACCAGATAAAGATCTGAACCATATGAAGGATAGGCCACTTCCAAATTTGAGCCACTACCGGAAGGGGCCATCTCTATCTATCATTAAAAAGAAGATAGTAACAAGATTTCACTGTAAAAACACCGTCACTTTCCATCTCCCAAACTATGTCATCTGCCCCTCTATGAGATAAATATACTCCCTTCAACATACCCATCAACTGATTCCATTGGGAGAAAAGGACTTCATTCAGCCTCTTATAGGGAAGATTAATATTCTATTAGATCATACTACCTCTAACTTCAGCAACCTCCGCTACTTTGGCATTGGGAAGACTCACCTTCAAAAACAGATATGGGAATATAGCCTTAAGAGAATAATCATCCAACCATTTGTGGTGCCAAAAAGATATACTCTCCCCATCTCCCAGCACCCACCAAAAGTATCCCTCAATCATAGGTTTACACTTAAAAATACATTTTCATAAAGCCGATATATCTCTGCCTCTACCTCCACCTATCCATAAATCATGTCTATCCATATCATATTTCGACAATAAGACCAAATATCAAAGCTCATCCCTTAAATTAAAGCTTCGCACCACCACTTACACAGAAGAGCCTCATTCACATTTTCAACTTTCTTAATACCAAGACCAACCTCACTTTTAGGGGTGCATACACGATCCCACCTCAACAAATGATATTTCCTCTCCTTCCCAAACAAACCCCAAAAAAAGTTATGCATTATTCTCTCGATCTTCTTACACAAAGAGGCTGGCATCTACGACAAAGATATATGATAGATGGGGAGGCTTGCTAAGCAAGATCTTAATAGCATAACCCTGCCACCTTTTGGTAGGTACTTTGGCTTCTACAAATCAAGCTTAACTTGAATTCTTTCCAATATATTATCCCACAATGAAATAGAAGGCCGAGAGTCCAAGATGGGTAAACCTAGATAAATAAATGGAAAGCAACCAACTTTGCAACCCAAACTAGAGGCCACAGTGTGTGTGAGGGATGAGAAGCAATGAATTCCAATCATGGAGGTCTTATGGAAATTAACTTTTAAACCCATAGCCACTCCACAACGTTCCAAAAATCTAGTGATATTACTGATTTGACTGTTATCTACCTTACAAAAGATTAGGGTATCATCTGCATAATGCAAATGAGATACACTAGGACCCATCTCAGCAACTTTAAAACCTGAAAAATTCTGACAACTTTCCACCCTCTTAATCATCAAACTGAAACATTCAATGTAAATAGTAAATAAGAATAGAGACAAGGGATCTCCTTGCCTCAAACCCCTCGAGGCATTAAATAAACCAATCGGGCTCCCTTTAAAAAGGACCGAAAAATGTGCTGATGAAAGACAACCAAAGATCCAATTCCTCCATCTATACATATTATTTATTATTTCCAATAATACTCCCCATTCCACCCCATTATAGGCCTTTTCTATATTTAATTTAATGATGACTCCAGGGAGTTGAGTTCTCAATATAGAATGAATACATTTTTCAGCCACCAATGCACAGTCCGAAATTTGACAATCTTGAATAAAAGCTGATTGGGTGCTAGATATAAGGAAAGGTAACACCACTTTTAAACGTACCATCAATACCTTTGCCACTATTTCGTAGAGGCTGGAAAGTAAACTTATCAATCTAATATCAGACAACTCTAAAATAACCGATTTTTTAGGAATAAGAGCAATGAAAATCGAGTTGACCCCTTTAAAGATTTCCCCCCTATTCATAAAACCCCTAACCATTTCCAGCAATTCATACTCAACCAAATCCCAAAATTTACGAGAGAAGAAAAGCAGAAAGTCATTAGGACCAGGAGCTTTATCACCTGGCAATAAGAAACTATTGTTTTAAGTTCTTTTAATGAAATATCCCTTTATACCTTCAACTTTTGCTCTTCAGCTAAGACTTTGAAAGGCACTCTATCCAACTTTGGTGTAGAAGACACCTCAGTTGTAAAGGCTCTATTAAAATGGTTCACAACACCACTTTCCATAACGCCATTATCCTTAAAATCAACCCTTGGAATAGATAGAACGGAAATATCATTTTCCTCCCTTCTTACACTTGCAATAGAATGGAAGAATTTCGTGTTTAGATTACTCTCCTTTAACCATTTAGTTTTTTACCTTTGCTTCCAATATAGCTCTTCCAACCTCGCAAATCATTCAAAGATTTCAGCTTGGCACTTCTCTCCACTATCAAATCATCAGTCAACACACCCAAATTTTGGATATTGAGATCCAAAAATTCAATGTCCCCCAGAATCACATCAATTTTGGATTTGATATTATACCTATTCTCTTTTTTCCAGTTGATTAATTTATGGTTAATGTTAATCAACTTTTTATGTAACTTGAAATCCAAAGAACTAACTGAATTAGTATTTTCCCAAGTCAACTTAATGATCTCTATCATTGCTTTCTCCTCAAGCCATCCAATCTCCAATCTGAAGGGCCTTGGCCCCCCTCTCTCCGAGCTGGTATGCAATAAAATTGGGGTGTAGTATGAAGACAAACGTTGTCACACCCCAAGAATTTACAATACTATTATTCCTTAGATGTGACGGACAAAACATATATACATCTATTGATAGGACAAATTTACAGTGGCGAGGTCTTACATAGTAAATAAAGAAAGCTAGCACAACAACAGTATCTTCCAAGGTTGATCTTGACTAGCACTCAAAATGAATCCG
>NW_006498246.1:352836-395306 GCF_000471905.2 Amborella trichopoda
CGTACGTAGTAGTAGTAGTAGAGAGTATATATATATATATATATATATATATATATATATATATATATATATATATATATATATATATATAAGCAATTACGCGACGTCTATGGGCGAAATTAAACAGTGTTTTCAACCAAAGGCTCGGTGCCATCTGATTTTTTCAGACGATGAGGATT
The DNA here is from genome assembly GCF_000471905.2 of Amborella trichopoda. The sequence continues at coordinate 353,016 of NW_006498246.1, forward strand.
TAAGACCGCCACGGACCTAGCTTATCACTGATGCAGCAAGTCTGTGGTTGTAAAAAAAATACAGAACTGCCACGAATCACGTGTCATTCATTGCAGTTATGTTCAATAATTGCTTACTCGATATATATGATCTCTAGCATGATATGATCCAAACACCATCAACTTACGGTAAATCTTTCTCTGTTACATACAAAAGTAGTCTTTGTTTAGGAGTCTTCGACCCAATTGACCACCCGATGTCTATTAGGTTCTCATGTAGTTTCTGGTGCCATTTTTTTTTTTTTTGACGAAAAAGCCATCGGAGGATTGGCTCTACAAGTTTTGTGGAGACAAATTTCAGTTGTTGCAGAATAAGGGATTTGCAATTATAGAACCTACACCACCTGGAACTATCCCTCCAAATATGTCTCTTGAAAATCCTATCCCCCGACTGAGAAAACACACAAGGTCCTTGTGTCCCATATCCTCAGAGAGTCTCTACGCTGTTGCAATGAAAATACCTTCAATCATTAGTCCCTTTCATTTGAAATAGTTTTTTCAGAAGTTTGGCCCTTTAGCATCAACATTACCTTCGGCTTTCTATACTTCTCCATCATAATTCCCATTAGTGTAAGGGAAGTTAAATATTTGGCAATTATTAACAACATTATGTAATGTTGTTAATATATTATGTAAGGGTGTGGTTTGCATAAGGTTGCAACCTTAAACAAGCAAATTAGGGTGCACCTCCAATCATGAGATGCAATTTCGATATAAATAATTCTTATAATAGTGTGAGAATATATTTGGATTTTTAATTATAAAACATTGAACTCCATAAAAGTTCAAATCAAACAGATATATAAATGCATGAGAATCTTGAAAACGGGCAGTCCAGATAATGGGCCTCAGGGTGTGGTTTGCATAAGGTTGCAACCTTAAACAAGCAAATTAGGGTGCACCTCCAATCATGAGATGCAATTTCGATATAAATAATTCTTATAATAGTGTGAGAATATATTTGGATTTTTAATTATAAAACATTGAACTCCATAAAAGTTCAAATCAAACAGATATATAAATGCATGAGAATCTTGAAAACGGGCAGTCCAGATAATGGGCCTCAGTGACAGTAGAGCACACATTTAAATAATGTCAAAAAATGTGGTTTCAATTTAGAGAGCTGGAGAAGCCATGGGTGGAGACGATGGCGAGGTTGATTGTGAGATAGATTGTTTGGGCGCTTCAGTTGTTCATGTAAGGTTTGGTCTTTCATCAGGTCTACTAGCAGGGGCTGGTTTTCATTGTGGGCTCCTTCTCCCCACCTTCTAATGACTTCTTTGATTTGAGCGACTGGGCTAGGAGGGGATGGGGTTTATCCTCTACCCCTATTGTTAAACTGATGGGAGACAACAAGATAGCTTTCTTGACGCGAGCTAAGGAGGTTGCTCTAGTTGCTTTGGGCAATCGGTTTGTTAGGATACGCGGCAAGTTGCTATCTTTGAATTTGTGGAAACCTTCTGCTCATTTATCTTATTTAGAAGGAAAGCATTTGGATTGGTCTTTCTGGTATTCCCATCCATGCATAGATCCTAGATACTATCCAAAAGATTGCTATATGTTGTGGAGAATTTTGTGATATGGACAAAGACTCCTTTGTGGGGATTGATGTTAGTGTTGTCTGAGTTCGTATTTGAAAACTCAGAGGGGCGTCCATCCCCAAAGTAGTGAGTTGATGGTGAGCCAAGATTCTTTCGCCATTGCGGTCTCTCCGGTGGTGAGAAAAAAGCTAACAATGCCTGAGGGTGCCCCTCAACCTGTTGTTGAGGATGGCTGGACGGTGGTTCAGTGTCATGGTTCAAAGTTCAGGGTAAGGAATGACCCTCAAAATAAATTTTCGGCTGTTTGGAATTTTCAATAGTTGCGAGGCTGCCCGAAGTTCAGAAAAGGAGTTACAAATTTTCAAATTTTGAAAATTCACAAAAGATGGATTCTGGTGGGGCGTTTTACGAAAGTACCGACGTCTTCTCCATTAGGTGCTGGTAACGATGTGGAGGGTGTTTTTTGTTAGAATAGTAATGTGGGCACACCTGTTTTGGATGCTCAAAATATGGGGGAAAATCATTCTAAAGGTAGCGAATCCCTGCATGAAGTCTTTTCGGCTCAATTTTCGTGGATGGTTAGGTTGGCTGCCCTAGATTTTTCGTTGACGATGGACAGAGAGTTGCAGGCTAAGGCAATGCCCCCATTTTACTTCTTGGATGCTGGTTCTAAGTTTTCTGCTGCTCCTAAGGTTTTCAAGACTAATTCCTTCCTTTTTCTCTCGGTGCTGGTGGTTGCGAATCAGCGCCACCTCGCTTCGTTGGCTTCCATTGTGCTGATATCTTTGCTTGAAAGTATATATCCTCTTTATCATGGCAGTGGAGCAAGGCATATTCGTTCCACCCCGAGACCGTCTTTTGATCCTTTGATGGTGGATCCATTAGCGATTGTGGCCGTTGAGGAGATTCCTGAGCCCTAGCTGTTGGAAGAAGGTGCAGATGAAGTTATTCTGGATGCTTTGAACTTGATTGCTGCAGATGACTCTATTCCTGAGGGTAACTTACGGGTTCATCTTCCCGTGTGACAATGGATGTTCCTCCTCCTCTTAATGTTAGCCCATAAGAGTCTCATCCACTATTGCTTCAGTTTGTGGCTGATAACCCAATTAACACTAGTATGGATATCTCGAAGGAAGAAGTTAAGATTGCCTCTGAGTTGAATAAGATTGGCTCTATTGCTTATGACTGTGGTATGGATTTTAATGTGCCAATTAGAGATGTTTTTAAAGAGATCATTGCTAAGAAAAAGGCCAAGAAGAAAGTGAAAGTTTCTGAGTGTAAGGAGCCAGAAGGTGATGTGGAGTTTACTCCATCGGCCTCTAGGGGCAAGTTGAAGAACAAAGCTAAAGTGTTTTCTAAAGGAACAAGGTCCTCAGCTAGGTTGCAGGCATGAGGAGATTTGTCGATTAAAGCTGCTGCACTTGGAGTCATCATTTCGGATGATCATGTGTTTGACGGTAGCTCAGATTCTTCGTCTGGGGATGGGATGCTTGGAGATAGTCTTGTTGAAGCAAGGATCGTATAAGAAGTTTATTTTGGTGCTAGCAGGGAGGGCCTAGGTTCTTCCTCAATTAACCCTCTTTAAATGATTGTAATTTCTTGGAATGTTCAAGGTCTGGGTGACCTCAAACGAAAAAAGCATGTTCATTTTCTGGTTCTTAAATTTAGACTAACAGTTCTGTTGTTGCACGAAACTAAACTCCCATGCCCCACCTTGTCTGGGGTTAGGGAAGTTTGGGGTCCAGGTTATGTGGATTTTGTGGGGGTGGCTTCTGTTGGAGCTTCATGGGGCCTTTGGATTCTTTGGGATCCTTCTGTCATTCGTTATTTTTTTTGCGATGGAAAGATCTAACCTTCTGTTGGTCGATTTTGTGGGCCCTTCTTGTGATTTTAAATAGGGCTTGTTGAATGTTTATGGTCCTCAAACTTTTGTTCTTAAAGAAGTTTTTGTCAATGAAATGTCTGATGCTCTTAATTCATTTGATTTTTCTATCTGTTTAGGAGAGGATTTTAACTTTATTAGATGGCCGGACGAATGCAATCATGGTGGGTCAATTACTGCTGCTATGCAACTTTTTAATAGATTCATTGAAACTTTTGCATTGATTGACCTTCCAATTTCGGGCACTGTCTATACTTGGACTAATGGTAGTTCAATGAATTTATCTATATCTAAGCTCGATAAATTCCTGATTTATGGTGATTGGTCTGAGTGTTTCCCTCTGGTTTCGGTTAAAGCATTACCTCGACTCTCCTCCGATCATACCCCTATCATTCTGTGCTCTAAAATTATTTTTAAAGGTCTGAAACCTTTTAGATTGGAAATAGGTTGGTTTCAGGAGAAAGATGTGATTGAGATTGTCAAGAGTACTCGGGAGAATAACATCTCTTTCGGTTATATGGATTTTCAACTTCACAAGAAGCTTCTGAATATTAAACACAAGCTGCTTTCTTGGAATAAGGAGAAGGGGTTTAATATCATAAGCAAAATTGAGAAGTTTTGAGTAAAATTGAGGTGGTGGATTCAGCTGTACAAAGCTTCGATGTTTTATTAGATGAGGTAATTGCTATTAAACACAGTTATACTCAGGAGTTACTTGAGCATAGGAGAGTTGAAGAAGTTTATTAGAAGCAGAGATCTCCGGTTAAATGGTTGAAGGAAGGGGATTTGACGCGCACTCCGTAAAATGATGTGTCTGGCCTTTTGATTCAGGGTGTTGACCCAGAAGATGATTCTGGTATGTCTGATGCAATCATTAGATATTTCAAAAAGGCTTTTTCCTCTGAGATTAAAACTACCCCTAAGCTGCATAGGGTCGGCTTTAATTATCTCTCTTCTGATTTGGCTTCTTTTTTGGAAAAAGATGTCTCTTTGGTTGAATTAAAACGAGCGGTATTCTCATTATTAGAAGATAAAGCTCCTGGTCCAGATGGATACCCTATCATCATTTTCCAAACCCTTTGGTGTTTGGTTTGCAATGAACTTCTAGAGATGGTTAGGGGGTTTTTGAGGAGAGGGGAGCTTTTCAGAGGTGTCAACTCTACCCTTATTGCATTTATTCCTAAGAAGTCTATGATCACTTCCTTTAGTGATATCAGACCAATTAACTCTTGATCAGTCTCTATAAAATTGTGACCAAAGTGCTTGTAGAAAGGCTTAAGGTGGTTTTGTCGTCTATCATTTCGGGTTCTTAGACAGCTTCCATTAAAGAAGGCTGATCACGGATAGTGTTATGGTAGCCCAGGAGTGCATTCATTCTCGGATTCTTGAGGGTGCTCATGGAATTGTGGTCAACATAGATATGAAAAAAGCTTATGATAGGGTGGAATGGAGCGTCCTTCTAGAGATCATGAAGAATATGAGGTTTGGGGATAAATGGAGAAATTAGATTTTCAGGTGCCTCTCATCTCTTCATTTTTCCATTTTATTAAAAAGTAGCTCTATTGGTTATTTTAGGGCTTCAAGGGGTCTCCATCAAGGTGATCCCCTCTCTCCCTTTTTATTCACAATCTATGCAAAGTATTTTAACTTGTTTGTCCGAAACATTGAGATTAATGGACATTTTGCTGGCTTCCAGTTACCAAATGGGAGTCCCTGTATCTCTCACCTTCAATATGCTGATGATATGTTGCTCTTTTGTGATGCTAATGTGGATAAGGTCGACAATATAGCGATCTTTTTAAAATGTTACGAAGTTGCTTTAGGCCTTAAGGTGAACTTTGGAAAAACTTCTGTGAGTATCAATTGTGATGATTCAATGGTGACTGTTTTGGTTGAGGCTTTGGATTCCAAGGTGGACCATTTCCTAATTATGTATCTTGGCATGACTATTTAAGATGGTCATTTGCCTGTGGCAGTTTGAGATAAAGTGATTGAGCGGATTCAAATTAAGCTTGATATGTAGAAATACAAATATCTTTTTTTGGGTGGTAGGATCACTTTGATTAAGGCTTGTTTAGCTAATCTCCCAATTTATCAGATGTCTTTTCTTCAAGTTCCCTCTTCGATGGCTAGAAAGATTGAAATGCTTATGAGGATCTTCCTTTGGGGCTCTTTAGGGGACTCCAAAAAATTTCGATCTTCTTAGATAGGATAGGATGCGTACACCAAAAGGGGAAGGGGGTTTGGGGATTAGGAAAATCAAGTTCGTTAATCAGGCTTTACTCTGTAAATGGTGGTGGAAAAGTTTAAATTTTAAAGATCAGTTTTGGTATAAAGTGATAAGCTCCAAGTATGGTGATGATATATTCAATATATGGCTTGGTGGCAGGCTTGGTAGTAGGAGGGTGTCACATTTTGGAGATCGATTTACTCATGTAAGGCTCTTATCCATAGAGATATCAGATGGTCAGTTGGTGATGGTAGTAATATTTCATTTTGGCACCATAGGTGGTTAGATACCTCTCCTTTAAAATATGTGTTTCCTTTGATTTTCAATAGGGTGGATAATCCTAATGCGTTGATTTCGGATCTCTTTGAGAGGAGGGGGAATCAGATTGAGTGGAAGATTATTCTACCATATAGTAGAATTCCCGATGAGCTGTTCTCGGAGTTTAGTGGTTTGTTCTCAACGCTAAATGATTTGTATGTACCCCTTAATGCAATAGATGAGGTGGTATGGGATATCGCAAAAGATGGTTTCTATTCGGTTAAATCAATGTACCACCTTTTATTTCTTTATCGATGGAGATGATCAATGCCTGAAATTGTTGCTATCTGGAAGTGGCCGCTACCTCTTAAGATCCAAGTTGTTTTGTGGCTGGCGGTTCAAAACAAAGTATGGACAATTGATAATCTCATTAAAAGAGGGAAAATTTTGCCTAATATATGCCTATTATGTAAAAAGGATGCTGAAACAGGTGCTCATCTTTTTCTTCATTGCCTTTTTACTAGTAGTATATGGAGTTGGTTTTTCTCAGGTTAAAGTGGCGTTGATCTTACCTCTAGACGTCTTAGGACTTATTGGAGCATTATCTGTCTCTTCTTTACCCCAAACTGGTGCGGTAATTTGGCTAATAGCAAGAGGGGTAATTTTATGGGAAGTGTGAAAGGAGTGAAATAGAAGAGTGTTACAATAGGCAGAATTTTGGATCGTATACTTCATTCTATTTGGATGTTTTTGTCTCTCACAAAGGTGGGGAGAGATATTATGGAAGTTGATGTTAGGAGAAATCTTTACAATCTTTTCTAGCTGAGTTATAGGAAATGTAAGCCCAAAGGGAGATGGATCGCTCAATTAAGAGGTGTTTTTAAACTCAATTTTGATAGAAGCTCGCTTGGCAATCCAGGTCCAGCGGGTTTTGGAGGAGCCTTACTGGATTAGGAAGGACTCATTCTTTTTTCTTATTCAGGTCATTGAGGTGAGAAAACTGTAAATCACGTTTTTTGGCTCTTCCGCATGGCCTGAAATTACTGAGTGACAGGTTTTTAGGTTCGACTTACATTATTGAAGGAGATTCCCTCAATGTGATCAAGTGGTGCAAGGGGGAGATGAAGTTTACCTTGAGAATTGCATTCTATTTTGCTCAAAATTTTGCACTTGTCCCGATCTTTTTCTCTTTCCTTCGTCCATGTTTTCCGGGAAGCTAATGTTTTGGCTGATGGTTTAGCTAAAAATGACACTTCTCTTTTTGAAATTTTAGTCTCTTACAATGTAATCTCTATTTAGCTCTTAAATAAATTTTTTGAATCATGTCAAAAAAAAAAAAAGACAGTTCAGATAATGTGTTGCAAGATGCACAATTTTTAAGACTTAAAATTTCTTGTTTTCTCAATAATTATACATATCAATGTCAAGATGATCAATTGGTTATTTTTACGAAATCAAAACAACCTTTGCCGAAGGCTTTTAGAAGTGCACCTTAATTCTACATTTTTAAGGTGTCAACCTTGTATAAACTTTCTCTATTAGGTAATGTGGTCCTTTCTTTTTAGAATTATCAATTTAAGTGAGGCATGTATGGTATGCTACAGTCAAGCCCCATTCTGAACAAGATGTATGGTACGATAGTTATATATGATGCCAGTTCCCTTTGTAGAAAATCAATCAATCTCTCTCTCTCTCTCTCTCTCTCACTCAGTTGAACTAGTAATAGAGAGAAACAAAGATACCTAAATAAAAATTTTATGAGAAAATGGCACTTCTTTCTCTGTCTCTCTTGAATCACAAATGAGACTTTCCTCTGGCGTCTCTCTGTCTAGTGTGAGAACTACAATAGTTTTAGTGGTAGCGCACTATTCTTTTGTAGCTCTGATAAAATTATTCTTGGATAATAGCTCTTCTTTCTCTCTCTCTTGAATTATAGTAGAGAGTTTATGCTCTTGTTTCTCTATCTTTCTTTGGCATGAAAGTTATAGTGGTTCTGGTGGTATTAGACAAATTTTTTTTTTTTTTTTGCAAGATTTCCATACGACTGGGGGTAATTTATATAATTACACTATGGTCCATATTTTCACATATTTTACAGTGGGTCATCTTTTTTGTGATTTTTATATTTGTCATGTTTAATAGTTTGCCCTGGTTCAGTATTACAAATATCAAGCCAAATTACATTTTTATTTTTATTAAAAAATATATCCATGTTAATATTTTCTTATAAGGTCCCACTCTTAAACAATCGTAGTAAGGAACATATCCATATCTACAAATATGTTTTCAGCATGTATATAGGGAAGCTAATGACATTGCTAACGGCTTAGCAAAACTAGGGGTGTCTTTGTATCAGGTAGTTATTTCAGATGTTTGTCCTTTCTGACTGGTTGTAACCTTTGACTAATTAATAAAAGCATAAGTAAAATTGTCAAAAAAAAGAAAAGAAGGAACATATCCAAATCTTATTAAAAGATGCAGTTTCGGTTATGTAAACACTTACGATTGCTTAAAAATTTATTTCCTACACAATTATGAAAATTAATGGTCCAAAAATAGTTTAGATCAAGCATATCTTTCATCACTTGAAAATTTTGTAACTAGGTAATCTAGATAATATTTTAGAAGATGCACATTTTTTAAGACTTGAAATGGTGTAGATAATCAATTCTAGTATTTTTTAACATCACAACAACCTTTTTGGGTAAAAAAAATTGAGTCAACATATATTGAACATTAGAAAGTTATACCTTAAGGGAAAAGCTTCTACGCTTCCCCTATAGCATAAAAGATATATACTTCCCCCTTCATCTAGCCGTCCAATTGAGATCAAGTGAGCTATTAACCATTTAATCTAGATTCGATGCTTCATGGTTATTTTTTATTTTTTTTATCCTACCTATAAGGAATTGAAATAGGGGTACGTGTCATCATCTCAATAGCGCACACCCAAATAAAATATTAAAAAAATATTTTTTGATAAAATACAATAACCAAAATACCCCTAGAACATGGGGCATTTTAGTCATTTTATTTTATTGACAATTTTCTTTTTATATTTTTTACAAGTGCGAGTTCAAGAGAGGATTGGACGTCCAAATTTTGGTGCAAAAATATTTTGAATAAAAAAATAAAAATAAAATAGTATAGAGGGTGACATTGTGATAGGGGTCATCTAAGCCATCCATTTAGAATGGACGGTTGGATAGGGCGAAGTATAGAAGTTTTGTGCTGTAGGAAAAGCATAGAAAGCTTGCATGTTGTTAAAAAGGAGGTTGAATCTATCCATCAGTCTTCTCAATAACGTTGAGTGGTTTCTACTTGCATAAGATGTCTAATATTGGGATCCCAGTAGGATCATTTTTCTTAACCGACTTGAAAGAAAGTAGCTATATTGAAATCATAATACAAGCACTAGAAATAAAATATAAATACGGATAGAGAAATCCCAAAGTAGTTTTTATCTACGAGTATCGCATCTTGAGATCTACTTGACCAATGAGAGTTATATTATAGGTTTTAGATTATAGAGTTACCTCTATATAATCCTTGACAAAACCTAGTAAAATAACATTTTTTGTCTTGCACTCATAATTGACAACACCAACTAATTACAAATATGGAAGTATATAATGAAACCATTTACCTTGGGTACAAGGTGGTCAAAATTAATCTTGATCAATAGATGTAAAATTGCATGGCTACATTTATTTCATTGTCCAAGCTCAAAGCTCAAAAGAATTTTTCTCGAACTTTGTGACATCCAAGTTATTAGATTTTACATTGGATGGTTATAAATAATTATGACATCCCTAAGACAAAGTTAAATGATTACATTGTATACAATCCTATTATAAATAAATTATTTTATTGCTAAACCATTATACAAGAAGAGGACCTTCAGAATAGCGGAGACTTTCCCTCATTAAAAGAGAATATCAGCCAAAATCATCATGGCGAAAGCTTCTCTAAGGAAACTAGCCTTTCGTACTTCAAAGAGGCACCACCTAATGTTTCTCTTTCTAGGAGGGTCACTTCTCTCTTTGTAGAGGCCTTGCCTTTCTATATAGGAGACCCTTGCCTGTCTCTCTAGAGGAAGCCCTCTTTCCCATATGGTGACACAAAATAGGTCGCACATATTCTTTTCTCTCTCACTCCGTATACATCTATATAAACTTCCAATAGATATATATATATATATATATATATATATATATATAACGTAAAACCTAAGGAATACAACAAATAGTCTTAATCTAGTTGGTCCCAATCTTAACCCTATTTGTGGGAGGATTTCTATGAGATGTTGATTTCCCTTATCACCCGAGGCAACATACTAACAGGCTGAACCAACTAGTTCAACTTCCTTTGGCCAGTACATGTGCTAGTTTTTGTGCCTAGGACTGATTTCAAATTATTTTCTAAAGAAGATGCCCAAATATCTCGACCATAAAAAATTTTTGCTTTTGCAATCTTTTTATCACAGTTTTGATTTTCAACAAGAAACATGGTACTAAGCCTCGAACTTTCATCATTAGGTCCTTTCTAATTCCCATTTTTCCCCAGTTCGAAAGTTCAACATTCAGCCTACGCAAAGCAACAAAAAAATACTAAGTTCATAGGTGATCCAAAACTACAATTTTGGAACCACCCAAAACACAAATAAATCTAGTATTTGCCAATTTGAAAAAGAAATGTACACAGTGCGACCATTTTTACTTTTGCTACAAGGAGGTGACAATTAATTATGACCATTAGATATGAAATTGGATATTTACATCAATTCCATTGGCCAAAGTCAAATTTCAAAAGAAATTTTCTCAAATTTTGTAACACACCCAAGCTATTAGATTTTACACTAGATGGTTATAAGCAATTGTAACCTCCATCTGTCAAAGGCAAATGGTAATCCCAATTGAAAACCTACTTTCGAATCACCCAATGGTTAAAGAAACAAAATATTAGTTTGATATTTTAAATACAAAATAAAATAAGGCAAGCCTTATACTTGCCCAAAACACAAATGTATTAAGCCTTTAAGAACTGTGAACACATACAAAGAAGAAGAAAAAATACAAAATAAAATAAATCGACGTGTTTGGGCGGTTAAAGTTTTTTTTTTAATTTCTTTTGGGCGGTTTGATGGAGGGCTTTTGACATGCCAAAACACATATTGTTCTTGTCTTGTAGGCATTTTGCACGTTCCACTATCAAACTTGAAGTAAGTCAAAAAAAATAAAAGAATTACTTTAAAAATTTCCTCAACATTCTAAGGATCAACACATCAATCCAGAGGGCCTCATGGACCCAAGATCAACATCCCAAACAGCATCAACATGTATTATACACACATTGAATCAATTAGCATAAAAATGCCACAACACATACAGATGAAGGGAACAAAAGGAACATGAAGCAACCACCAGCATTTTGTTGAACTTTTTCACATTGAAATCTGATACACAGTGCTGCAATGATTACCAACCAGAAACATAAAATACAATTGAGAATATGACTATTTTGAGATTTGATGAAAGAATCGCATGCACATTACTGATGAAATCGATGGTTTAAAAATTAAAAAGAAAACAAAAAATGAATGCGTTACTTCAAATGAATACGAAAGAAAAGTTGATTTAAAGCTGAATCTCAAACAATATAGCAACCATGGTTCTGGGCATCATCATTTCTTTTCTACTGCTTCCATATTCCTCTTGTCTTTTTTCTCTTTCCTCAATCTTTATTCTTCTTGAAAACCTTAAAAGAGAAATTGATTCAAAGAAGTAAGAACAATCAAATAACTTTTGAGAGAGAGAAATTGGTTTAGAGAGAGAGGGGGGCAAATAAAAAAAAAATAAAAGGAACAGACAAAGGAAACAAGAAAATGGAATATAGTTGTTTATGCTGATATGTTTAGAAAAGATGAAGAGCTCAGGAACAATCTAGAGAGAAACAATCTTGATCAATCCTCATTAACAATGAAATCCTAAAAGGGTTTATATACAAATACAAATTTAGTGTAGAGGAAACATAAGGGAGAGATAGCGTACCATCAAGATAGTGATTACAAACGTAATAACAATTTACGTTAATATGCTTGGTTCGCTCATGAAAAACTGGATTAAATGCAATATTAATTGCACTTTGGTTATCTGCATATAAAGGTGTGGGATTTGGAATAGAGATACCAAACTCATTGAGAAGAGCACGAACCCAAACAATCTCACTAGGAACAGAGGACATGGCATGATACTTAGCTTCAGTGCTTGACTTAGAAACATTGTCATGTTTTTTGCTCTTTCATGATATTAATGATGACCCAAGGAACACACAATATCCTGTAGTAGAATGACAAGTATTTGGATCACCTGCCCAATCTGCATTGTATATGCACTAAGATCTAAAGAGGATATGGAGTCAAAGAATAATCCACAAATGGAAGTACCTCGAACATAACGTAAAATTCGATGAACTGCTAATAGATGTGGTCATCAAGGATCTGAAACAAATTGGGTCACAACATGGACAACATATGCAATATCTGGGCGAGTTATAGTGGGATAGACGAGGGAACCGACGGGTTTGCAATACATCGTAGGCTCAAGAAGAGGATCTCCAACATGTACAGAAAGTTTAACATTGAGTTCCATGGGTGTATCAACAACCTTCGTATCACTCAATCGGGTACTAAAAACAAGATCAAGTACATACATCTGTTGATAGATATAAATACCACGTTTAGAGCGAGAGATCTCAAGGCTAAGAAAATAAGATACTTCCCCAAAATACTTCATTTGAAATTCTTCTTGCAATCGTAGCTTCACATTCTTAATGGAATTAAAATCATTACAAAAAATAAGAATACCGTCAACATATAATAAAAAAATATAAATTCCATGCTTTGTGGTTTACTTTGAGTGAAGTCAGTTGCAAGAATGACATCTTGAAACCGCTCAAACCACGCACGGGGAGTTTGTTTGAAACCGTAAATTGCTTTACAAAGTCGACAAACTAATGACTTATCTTGATAAACAAACCCCGGTAGTTGATGTATGTAAACTTCATCTTAAAGTTCGCCGTTAAGGAATGCATTTTTTACATCCATTTACCTTATGGGCCACTCACGAATAAATGCGAGTGCAGTAAAAGTACAATTAGTTGTCATCAACTGGAGCAAAAGTTTCTTCATAATCGATGCCATGCTCTTGGGCATAACCCTGAGCAACTAATCAGGCCTTGTGCTGATCAAGAGTGTCATCAGCTCATAACTTGACTTTATAAACCCATTTACTATCAATGACATTCTTTTTTGGGGGCAATGGGACCAAATCCAAAGTGTGATTTGCTTCTAAAGCTGCAATTTCCTCATTCATAGCTATACACCAACATTGGAGGTTTGATGCCTGAGAATAAGAGAATGGCTCATGAAACAACAGATTAGTAATGGTTACAGGAGAACAAGTATGGTATGGCTAACCACAAGTAAGTTAAGAGGATCAAGTGGAACGGGCTTTCGAAGTGACCGTCGAAGGTGAACAGAACCGGTAAAAGGATCAACAACTGGAGGTGATACATGATCAACACTTGACAAATATGGCTCATCAGAGTTAGATACTGAATGTGGTAATCCCTAATTTTCATGATAATGAGAAGGAGGAATACATGATCAGCACTTGACAAATATGGCTCATCAGAGTTAGTTACTAAATGTGGTAATCCTTAATTTTCATGATAATGAGAAGGAGGAATATCGAAACTAAGAAAAAAAGAAAACTCAAGTTCATGTGTGGTTTAATTAGGGTGTGGGTAGTGTTGGTGGAAGGCTATGTGCTCGAAAAATGTAACATGTCGGGATATTCTAATACGATTAATAGAATGATCAAAACACCAATATCCTTTTTAATTTGTTGGATAACCTACAAACACGCATTTGATAGACTTAGGGGAGAGTTTATCACGTGTAGAAGATGGTAAAAGCACAAAGCATGTGCACCCGAACACACGTAAATGTGAGTAATTAAGGGGTTTTTGAAAAAGCTTTTGAAATGGTGACACATTTTACAAAATCGGTGTAAGAAGAAGATTAACAAGATAGACAACAGTAGACATCGCTTCAGCCCAAATATTTTTTGGGGAAAATGAGCTAATAAAAGGAGAACGAGTGGTTTCAAAAATATGACAATGTTTTCTTTCAGCAACTCCATTATATTACGGGGTATGAGCACATGAACGTTGATGAATAATGTCATTTGTATGAAGATATGCTTGAAATTCATTGGATAGATACTCCCCCCCAGAATCAGACCTGAAAACTTTAATATTTTCCTCACATTGATTTTTTATCATATTAAGGAAGTATTTAAAAATACTAAACACACTTGACTTGTGTTTGAGAAAATAAATCCAAATATATTTAGAAAATTATCTATAAATATCACATAATCAGAAAATCCATTAATTGAAGGAACATGAGCAGGGCCCCAAACATCAGAGTGCACTAAAGAGAAATGATGGGTACTTTTATTATTGCTATGAGAAAAAGGTTGAGCTAAGTGTTTTACTAACTTGCAACTCTCACAAACAATATTCTTAATGCTCGAAAAATATACAAAAGAGAAGTTGATTGACTTATTTCATGAGGAGAAAGGGAAAAATGATAAACTAGCAGAGCTTGTGAAAGATGGGAAAAAGCTTCACTGAAACTAACTATGAAAAGCCGACCCTGCTTAGTGCCTCACCTAATCACTTTTCTGGTTACTAGATCTTGCACCACACAACTTTTATTAGAAAAAGAAACAAGGCACTTGTTATCAACTAACTGGCAAACAGATATTAAATTCAAATGAAGGTTGGGAATATGATGAGCACCTTTCATTGCTAAGAAGTTACCAGATGGACCAGAAACACTAGTATTACCAAAGAGGGTAATATGAAGTGGAGACCCATTAACAGTAAAAGAAGTTATATTTTCACAATGGGGTTCTATCGAGGATAAATGTGAAAGTTGTACTGTTAAATGATTTGATGCTCTCGAGTCTATGATCCAAGTGTTTTATAAAATATTTGAGTTACCTGAAAAACCCATGATAGCTAAAACCTGAGCAAGTTGTTGGAGTGTAGTTGAGTCAACAGAGTGAAGATCTGGCATGGTTACAGGGTTAATAAATTTGGAGGCAGAACATGCTGGTGGGAAGATGAATGGAAGCAATTGCAGCCCATTGAGTCTGACTAGGTACATAAGGCTTCCCACGTGCCTAAAGGCGTTTTCAACAATCATTTATTACATGCTTGAGCTTCTTATAATAATTGTAAAAAAATGCATTTCTTGCACCGATCGGTCTTGGACATAATTGGTATCTTTGTTAGGGAAATTGGATGTGGCCAAAGCTACATCAGTGATATCTTGTGATGTGGATTTGCAAACCCCAAGAGCTTAAGCGAGTTTCTTCAGCAAAGAGATCTGAAAGGCAATCATCTAATGATGGAGTGGGAGTACAATGAAAGATTGATGCTCTCATGCTTTCAAACTCCGATCGCAACCCCATAAGAAAGTGAAATAAGCGAGACCGATTTCGTGCTTTAGTAACAGCTTCAGTTGGTGGCTTTGTCTCCATCAAGTCCATCTCATTCCATATACCTGAAAAAATATTAAAATGATCTTGAATTGCTGTGTCCCCTTGTTGTGTCTTCATGCTCTCATGTTCAAGGGTATACAGATGGGCAGTGTTTGCTTGAGAATAATCTTCTGTAAATAATCCCACATTGCTTCGACACTAGGTTGATACGTGAGGTTGCGCCCAATATTGGGCTCAACTGAGTTCATAATCCATGTCACATTAGAGCTATCTATGGTAAGCCAATCGCTACTCCCATTCTCTTCCTTAGGAAGGGGAACAGAACCATCAATATAGCCCCATAACTTTCGTCCCATGAGAAAACGTCTCATTTGGAAAGATCACAAGCAGTAGTTCTTCCCATCAAGACAAACAGAAATAATAGCACTCACTGTATTATTTTTGCATTCCATTGAGAGATAATTTGTTTTTTTTTTGTTTTTTTGGAGAATAAAAGTTTGCTAATAGGATGGAAAACAACTGCAAATTGCTAGGTTCAATGAAAGACTGTTGCAGTGGGAGAGCACAATAGCTTGCAAAGCATTAGAAAGAAACGTCAAATAAAAACTTGCAAGCACAAAGTGATCAATTGTGTAGGGTTACAAAGAGAGCTTACAAGGCAAATTTTGCAAGCAGCAGTTGTTAAAGAGATTTGCAAGGCAAAGTGTATCAGACAGGCAAATCTTGCAGCGGAAAATTTTTTATGGAGACGAGCCAAACTTGGTGTGGTAAATTTTGATGGAAAAATTTTGCTGAAAAAATAAATAAGCCGTGGATGATATCAATACGAATTAAATAGTTCTCAGATGGCTAGGCGTCGATATGGACGAAGTGAAAACAAATACTCGAGGAAGAGAGAGTACGCACAAATAAAACAGAAAGGAAATGGATAACTACCGAGACAATGGGTTAATAGCCATTGTTTCTTATTACTCTCTGCAATAACAGCAAGAAAATGGATGGAGACAAAAGTGTATTCCTTAAGAGGAAGAAGTTTCAAAGGAGAGAGAATAGAACAATGAAAATTTGCAAGGTTCGGAAGGTTTCAAATTTGCAAAGAAAGTTTAGAGAGAGAATAAGAGAGAATCGAGGGTTTGGGGCATCAGGCAAGGGGAATGTACCGAAGTTCTCTACGCCCATAAACCACATGACATCGTTTGCAATGAAAATTTGCAATGAAACTTGGCAATGAAACTTGCAAACTTGCAATGAAAATTTGAGAGATCAATGATTGCTCAAATCGTATATGATCAGGCAAAGTAAACGGAAGATGGAGATTAAGGTATCCACAAAGAAAATAAAATTTATTTGATTATTGACCTTCACAAAAAGAGCGATTTGTCAACAGCAATTGGAAAGAGATGATCAGATCTTTGTCATTCTGATACCATGTTAGGTTTAGAGACGATGAAGAGGAACGGTCTAGAGAGAAACAATCTTAATTAATTCTCATTAACAAATAATGAAACCCTAAAAAGATTTATATACAAATACAAATTTAGTGCACATAACATTATCGCAACACAAATATACAATAACAATCAAAGACAATTAAAAATTATGAAAATTATACATTTTACCTTGTATACACCTTATTATATGCACACATACCTACATCAATCTTTGAACTTCTGAAACATGCCCTTCTTTTTCGCTCTTTTTCTCTCCAAGTTCTCCCTCTCCTCCACTTTCTCTCTCATCCTCTCCAGGATCTCCCTCTCCTCCACTTTCTCTCTCCTCCTCCCCAAGCTCTCTCTCTCCTCCATACTCTTTCTCATCTTCTATCAGTTGTTCATTATGGTCCTCAATCTGTTCTTCAATCTGGTCTTGGTCATAAAACACAACTGCAATATTCTCGCCTGAATTCCTTAATTCGGTTTACCCAATCCGATTCGGATTCATGGTAAAAGTTTCCCAAATCCCCATTGTTATTCAGGCTGTGCAGGTCCCTCTCCAAGTTCCCTTTCTCCAAAGAAACCAGAACCCACGTGATGAAATTACTCTGATACTACTCTGATATAGTTCTTTTTGCAAAGATAGCTGCTCTGTTTAACTCTCTCTCTATGTATTTCAACAGAGAGAGTCCCAAATAATGAAAGAGCTCCTTGCCCAAGAACGCTACTCTCTTTCTCTTTCATTTTCTCTTTATGTATTCTCTCTCTTGAATTACAAATGGGTCTATCGTCTTCTCTCTCTTTACTCTAATAAGCTCTGTAATACACTGGATTTGGTCATTTCCAGGGATGTGATGAACAGAGAGGGATTCTTTGAACTTCTCTTTTCAGCTACGCGATAATATATAACCGAATTGCCACCCGCTACCAACTTTATTTTCATTAATTTACCATTGATGGAAGAAATGAGATTTTAGTAGTCACGCCTGGGTTATTTTTTTAAACCTATAACACGGGACAATTTTATTGACAAAGGCATCTATTAAGGTTAAGGGGTTAACTGATGTTTTATTTGTTCAAAATCTTCCATATAATCCAATAAGCATTAGACAATTAGATGCAAAGAAGTTATTCCAATTTATCCAGTGAACATAAAGGCAGTTTGGGTACCTAAAAATCTATTACATGACAATAGATTACAAAGAAATATGACGATACATTTTAATAGCAAGAAAATAAAAAGAGATTACCCGAGATTTCTCTAAAAAATAGTAAACCTGCGCGGTGAGGGGTGAAAAATTTATTAAGTGCATTGACGGGGTAACGAGGAGAAATCTTAAGTGAACATCTCTTGGTGATTTTCGCTCCCCAAATCTGTTTTTTTATTCTTGTTATGTTTGCGTATTTTTTGGTGGATGTGCTTCAATTTTTTTTTTCTATTTATTTTTTATGTCTTCTTCGCTTTAAGTAACTCAAAGAAAAAGTATCAAGCTAGTGAGAAAAATACCAACTAGAGAGAGAAACACTTCATATCTCAATGAATTTATCTCTGTTGGTCATTCAGGTTGTACATTCATCGCCTATAAAATCTTGGATATCTGGAAATATATATAACTTCTATGACATGACGGATTTGGGTTCTTTGCTCTATAAATCAAAATCAGTCTGTTTATTTTTTTTGGCTGTTATTCTTGCTAATAAACTCCAAATTAGTGAGTTATTTTTTTTTGCTGCTATTGTTTGAATAAATTTGAAATACTTGAGTTCATTCACAGAGAATCGCCAAATCAATGTGATTGAATTGTTTTTTTTTTTTTTTTTTTAGAAAGTTTTTAAAATTAATTTATCTCTTCAATTTCCTCCAATGCCCCATCATAATTTCTCCCCCAATGCATAAAGCCTTCCAGGTTATTAGCCAAATTTCTCCGAACTATTTTTTGTCTTTTGAATTTGCCGTGGAAGTTTTCTGGAAAGAAATGATCAAAAGGCTTTAGCACAAGAAAACAAAACATAAAACATATGATAGCTTATCATAATAAAAGTATGTTATTCCAAAGTGTTAAACATCTTGAAAACATGTGATTCCAAGTTAAGATGCAAAGGCATACAAAAAGTGTGGCGAATTCTTATGCCTGATGCAATTATAAAGTTTAAACTACATACTAATAGCGATTGTATTATCACCCATGTTTTGGGTATAAAGCCAGAAAAAAAAATAAATGAATAAATAAAATATGTAAAGAGTGAAGAGTAGATGCTCTAGTGTCAACAATATCGGGATGGTTTTTGGACTTGGGAATTTTTGTTATCGAATTGATATACTTCCTCTTTCTATCAGTTTCTATATCTATGATAATATTAGTAAATCTTTTTGGAACATTAATAATTTTATTTCACATTCACATTCTCATTCTCTCTTTAAAATAGTGATGATTAAGATCAATATTTTGCAGTCTCTCTATCTTTAGAATGGTGATTATTAATACATTTATTTTTCTCTTTCTCTAAAATGGTGATGATGTTATTATTAGAAAATCTTTTTGGAATGGTATGATGATACTTTAATTCCAAATTTCAATAGAATTTTGTAGCAAAAACAAAATAAAAGATAGTTTATAGGCAACTGCTGATAAAATATTGGTAATGCATTTCTCGAATTTCTTTCAGACATAGCCAAACAGTAGTAATGTATTTCCCAGGTTGCATCTAAATACTACCCACACAGTGACAATCCTTTTGCAGATAATGTATTACGTTAGCAATATATTTCATAGACAATATATTTCCAAGTATCCAAATGGCCCCTTAGATGCAAGGGAGTTATTCCATTTTATTTGATGAACATAAAATCTCCATTAAAAATAGGGAAATTTACGTATGGACCAGAAAAAAGGTATGTTATAACTGTTTGGTCAAAAATGAGCCCAGACTACCAAGAAAGACGGAATCCCCAATTTTTCTTTTGACAACTTCACCCCCGGTTCGATGTTTTTAACATTGGACTACTCTTAACACCTTCGCGTTAAAAACCCCGTGATCAAGTCGTCTTCGTTTTGTTTTTTTATTGTTTTAGCTTCAGTCCGATGTTTGAAACCCCCGATGTTTTGAAATTTTTTTTACTCTCTCTCAAATTTCATTCTCTCTCTCTCAAACTCTCTCTCCCTCGCTTGTCTCTCTCAAATTTCATTCTCTCTCTCTCTCAAACTCTCTCTCCCTCGCTTCCCCTCTGTGAACCCACCCTGCTCTCTGGCATCTCCTTCCCCTTCAACCTAACACCCTCGCCTGCATTTGCTGTTGATTGAAGGTTTAAGGATTGAAGGTTTAAGCATTGAAGGCTTAGGGTTTCTTTAAGATTCAGGTATGTTATTGTACCTTGTAAAACTGGGAACTGAATACAATTTCAATCCAGCTTACTCAGAAAGCATTATCTTAGTGACAATTATCATTATTGGTCGGGGGTTTCATCAGGATACTATTATGTCTTTAATTTGGAAATTAATCATATAATTGCTATCCATCATAATAGCTTCAACTTGCAAAGTCATTGTCAATTCCTAACAAATTGCTGCTCATTTTTTTTTTTTTGAGATTTTGGAGTTGTTTTTAAGTAAATTAGGTTTCTTTTCAAATTCAAGTTGTGATTTAGCTTTTAGATTGCATATATTATTATTGGGAAAGGTTCTTATCATTATATTATGTGATATTGTGATACATGCATTTAAAGGATATCAGAAGAGCTATCATCGACATTAAATTTATCATGATTTGAAGATATTTGTTTTTTGGGTAATTACCAAAGATAATTGTCACTAAGAGCATTATGAAGAGAACTTGGGGAATTCATCTTGTGTTTTAGATGCTTTTTATTAAAAATAACCTCAACCACGCAAGCCAATTATCAGCCTGGCAAATTTCCTTCAAGTGCATATTTTAAAATTATGATGAAACAAAACTTTACTTTGAATTATTTGGAATTGTATATTATAAGGTCATTTACTTTTATTAAGAAGGCTACAATAACACATAACCATCAAACGTGAAATCTAACACCTTGATATTTGTCTTAATATTCGAAAAAAAAAATTTGGACTTTAAGACGTAGTTATCGTAAGCCAATTTTACATATACCATCCCATTTCTTTCATAGACTTAGTATCCTAATATTTGTCTTTTTATACAAAGAGAATCCCATAAAAAGGATTCTTCAAATATTATTCTCCATATATGACTGTAAAGCAATTCATTCATCAGAAGCATTGTTATGTACTCTTATCAATGATTGTTTCACGAATTTATGAAAGTAGATTCTATTTAGAGAAAGCTTTTTGGAGGGAAATATGACTTTGATGAATGAAACTGTTTTGAATCGCTGTTTGGATGGATAGGTGGTTCAAACTGAATAACTTGTTAGTTATGAATGGGTTATAAGCTAAGCAGAATTTTGACATATGCTTATTTATCTAAATTCCCAGAGGACTATTTGAATACTTGTTCGGTTGTTCAATTTAAGTTCCTTCACAAAATATGCTTATTAAAAAGAAAGTTTGCTAGCACCAAGTAGCAGACCAAGGAGCTCTGCCTTAGTTCCTACAATTGCAAAGGCAGCACGTCTCAAACGATGTTTGGGAAGGAGAGGTAAATATATTTATAATAACTTGAGAATACCTACCTACTTTATCAACACTATCTTGATAAATAATGATTCAAGGACTTTTTTGTTAATTTTGATTGGAGAGAAAAAAAAATTTTGTTGACGAGAGATGGAGTAACATCCGAACTTGGTCTAGGTTCTTGATACTGGCTCAAAAGGGCCCTCTGTGCTATAGCAGGGTTATGGCCCCTTGTAAGGTCGACCATGGCCTAATCATTACAATGGTCGAAAGATGGCAGCCCGAGACCAGTTCAGCACACTTTGATGATCATGTCGGTGAGATGATGCCTATGCTCTATGATTTTTGGATGATACTTCGGCTCAATATGAATGGGGACTTGTCACGACCCCTCTCCCAACCGTCCCCGTCGGACCCACACAAGGCTAAGACTGGCCCGTCCAAGGACAATAGGGCATGGGCTCACAAGCATAGGTAACGAGTGCCTCTCAGGTTAGAGTGCGCTCAACACTTTGAACAGAAGGAATTTCCAGTATCAAAGCCAACCACGAAAGAAACAAAAAATGAAACACAATATGCATAACCATAATCTGCTGGATAGAGAAGTCACAAGATACATGTAATAATCCAAATTGTACATATAGGTCCAAGGCACAAATACCCAACATCAAGACATATAACCAAATCAAAATGGACTATGTGGCCAACTGCCAACCAAAACGTATGCTGTAAATTGGTGCTTCAACAAAAGGGGAGTAAGGGGCTCCAAGCGTGACCACCAGGCCACACTACTCCAAACACGCTGGCTATCACTCTACATGGAGGAAAATTTAAACGAGTGAGCTGTAAAGCCTAATAAATAGATCTAGGTGCCATGCATTCATGCTTACAAATACTATATCATGACAATAATCAGGCTTTTATGCAAGTCTTACAAAACATAGAGTCATGTGTCAAATTCATAATTAAACAAACGTGTGTTGCATGATTTGTTTTATGGTGGGGTAATAACTCATAAGATTAATCAAATATGATTGTACTAAAAAGTCGATCAAATGATTCAGGTCTGAGCATCATAACGGATCAAAATAATTAGGCATGCATGTAACAAGCATAATCAAGATCGACAAATACTAACTAACTCCTAAAGTAGAAGCCCCACCCATCGGGCCAATCAAATCCCGAAGTGTAGAGCCTCTACCATCACAATCAGGAGAGAAATACCACCAACGGGTAAGTCCATTGTGTAGTGCCTCATACACACACATGGTCCCCAACGTGTTTTGGGGCTTTTGATAGGCACTGGCCTTGCAAGACACGGCCCTCTCATATGCCTTTTGGGCGAGAGAGTGTTACACTACCAAAGGGAAAGACCACCCAAACATACACACTCCTAACTCTCATCCTATCATAGAGAACCAGGGAAATATCACAACTGTAGGCACAAACATCTCAGCATGTCTCTATACGCACATATCTTATCAGAAGCATGTCACCATGCCCACATATCTTATCAAAGGCATGTTACTATGAGGTAAACAAAGATGCAATTTTTTTGCCTAATTTAAACCGCATTATGAAAAAAGCGCATTTTAAACATTGTCTAATCTCCAAACCCACAGAGCTTTCAAACCTTGTGGTGTCTCTCAAAAGCCCCATATCTCTATCGCCTCTCTCTCTCCTCTCTCTTTCTCTCTCAGAAACCCACATAGCTCTCAAGCCCTATTGTGGTCTCTCAAAAGCCCTAACTCTCTACAATGTCTATATCTCTTTCTTTTCTCTCGTTACATTTGATTCAGAACAAAGATTACAAATATAGAACAGAAATTCGAAACTTTAATTCGTTATATTTGATTCAGAACAAATATTTCAAATAGAAAGAGAGAAAGAGAAAGAGAGAGTAAAGAACTAGCGGGTGGAGAGAGAGAGAGGGAGAGAGCTCAGGGTAAAACCCCGAGCTTGAAGACATGGCGACTCCTCTTCTCCTTCGACACTGCCCCAAAAACACCGATGAATTTGGTCGTATTTTGAATTTGAAATCGATCTAAGAGAAACAATATTTTATGAATTTTTTAATGAACAGTGGACAGGATTTTGATCGAAATTCCCTGTGTTTTGGTTTCCTAGCATCGAGTTTCCCGTTGTCATGGTTTTCCTGTCGCCGGGAAATTTGCTACGAGAAAATGATGGGGTTGTTGTGGTTTTCTGATAGCCAGAAATTTGCTAAGAAAAAATGATGGGGGTACCGAAGAGTCTAGAGAGAAATGACCAATACACAAGCCCAAAAATATTTCAGTTTTTTGGTTTTCCACAATTGAAAATTATAGATCTTGGCAGATTCTAAATATTGCCATTTTTGTATTTGCATTCTGTCTGGCACCACCTAATTTGCATTACAATTGAGGACAATTTTTTTTTTGGCACAATGGCAGCTTCAAAATATTGCAAATTTTTTTTTTACGCACAATGGGCTTAAGCAACAATTCAAGCAAGAAACGACCCTCAAGTTTGGATAATCGAACAAATCAATACACAAGCCCTGTAAAGGCCTCGATCATCATTTCAAATACACAAAAAATAAAAAAATATTTGGTATTTTTATTCAATGGAAAAAATCCTGAAAAATTCATGTATGTAATATCGAGCAAGAAAAAAATTCATATAAAAATATTTACTCAATAATAAATAACCATACCTATTTTAGGTGACAGATGAAGCCTTGATGATCAAAATACACAAATCAATTTGATAAACAACGACCAAATAATCGATGCAAATTCTGTTTTTTTTAATTGAACAACCTAGGAGTTAAAGCAGCCGCTTTTTGGCCCAAAATCAACCCCCAATAATTTGGTTTTCGAACAAATTGAAAGAGGCATATGGTAGATGATTGGATTACTATTGAAAGCCCTCAAGGGTCATAAAAAACCATTGACTAATGAGGATGATATAGATGAAACAGCAGAAATTTCAAAAAGCATGAAAATCTACCTTTTCAAATCGCAACCAGTACGCTGGTTAGGAGTCAAACCACCGGTTAGGACTCGAACCGCCATTTCAATTCATGCCGGTCCGGTGTGCAACGAAACAGGCCGGTTTGACAAAAACAAAGCCGGTTGGACCCCTAAACTGTGGGTGGTCTAGTTAGCAATCTCGCAACCTCTATATGCTCTTTGCTTGAAATCATATATTTCAAAACGAGAATGGAAAAGTTAAAACATGTTAAAGTTCAAATGGAAATCTTGTTGTTAGATATAAGACACATGGAATAAGAATTTAATTAAAAAAGGTTATGGGCTCCAAGGTCTACCATAGTTCTTCGATGGCTACAGAGGTAGACGGCTAAAACCTCTTTTAACAATGTAATGATACAATCTTGATATGGCAAGCACCACTATGTAGATTTCTAAAGATAATTCCTTTCACAAGGGCTATGTGACCTGTCTACATCTGCAACAAATAGTGAAAACATACTAAGTTAAATCAAACCAAACTAAGCAAGAAGACACAACCCACCTGTATAATAGCTAACTGTATAAATAAGTAAGATTTGAAGTTTTGAACTTTAACAATTGAGTGAGGATGAATTGGATGTGGCCATGGAAAGTAAGGGCAAAGTTGTAAAATACTTTAAATCTTGTAGTTGATGTGTTATGTTTTAGGCTTATATGGTGTGGATATAGATTAAGAGAAAATTTGGAGGGGCTTAGAGGGAGGAACATTAAGGCTCAAAGAGAGAGAAAGAGAAGTGGGAGAGTGAGAGGGGCATACCGAGGAGGTTACATTGCTAGGTTGCTGGATACAGGGATAGGGTAGGAGAGAGTGAAAATAGAGAGACAGTTGTGATGTGGACGAGAATGTTCTTTATAAGATTAAAATAGTGGGAGAGTTGCGATGTGGAGGGGGAATGATCCTTGAATTGAACATAGATAAAAGTGGTTCATGCATAGCATCACCTGTACTTTGACACAAACCGCAATCATTTATTTGAATCTTAGTGCACCTTCATGCATCTTGCACCACCAGTACTCTCTCTAGCATCATGTGCGGTATGTGCCCATCAAAAGACTCTCTCTCGATATGATAATTTAGGCCATGGTTGATTCGTGTGCCGTTCATAAGCACTAAAACGGAAAGAAAATAGAGAAAAAGAAGATCATTGAGATTTGAATGCTATAATTGCGATGATGACTATATTATTTTTTTAGAAAATAGTGAGGACATTCACCTATTAGCCAAATAAATTTATTTATAAGCTCACATTTCTACATATGTGGGCTTGGCCGCATAGAAACCGGGTCCTTCACTAAATGCAAAAGATTGCAACTTATCAAATCACATAATAAAATATTTTATTGAATAAATTGAAAATTCCAAAAAGAGAATGATTACATATCTAACACACGCGAGGGATTAAAACTAAATATCAAATATAGATAAAGAAATGTTGTTGAAGAACCGCAAGACCATATTATATAAAAAGGTATTCAGTAAAACCTTTTTTTATTAATTTTATATTTCACTTCATATCTAATTATACAACAAAATATTATTATTATTTTTATATATTGTCAAAAAACTTGGTTTTTCCCCTATAAATTTTAAAGAGCATTGTATTCATTTGGACGCACAAACTTGTTTTTCCTAAACACGTGAAGAATTCAAAATCATGCGTATCCATCTTTCCAAAAATAAATATCTTTCCCCAATAATATGTAAATCCATATTTTCCCAAAATATTTTCCCAAAAGTAATACACGCTAGCACAATTAAATGATCATGAGTCCGTATTTCCCAAAATACATTAAATACTGATGAGTTCAATCTTCCAAAATACACACCACCTTTAAATGCTCCTAAGGATAAGAAAAAACGTGGAACCGCAAGATCATGTTGTATAACAAAGTCTTCAATCGAATTCTTATTATTACTTTTTTTTCACTTTATAAATAATTAAAGAAGGGTAATGATCTAATGCAAACTATTTTACATGCTAAATAGCACTGTAGTCCATCAGGATCACAAAATTATTTTGTTCTTACCTCGGTGTAAACTATGCAAGACATACTTCATAAAGGGAATATGCAAGGTATACTTTAAGGAAGCAATAGAGAAGAAAGATCAATGATATTTGAATGCTACAGTTGCGATAATGATGATAGTATTTATTTTGAAAATAATCACGCCATTCACCTATTAATCAAATAATTATAGGGAGAAGGATAAAATTAACCCATGTAGATTTCACAACCACATATTAGAACATAAAGTAGATCTAATTAATATTTTATCATAAAAAGGAAAAAAAAGTTACATATGCAGTCCAAAAAAGAAAATTGACTCATGCGGGCTGGATTGCATAACTACATATGCGGTCCTAAAAGCGTAAATCACCCATCTTAAAGATGGATGCAAGTAGGTGTTCTATCTTAAAACAATGGAAACTAACTGTCCAAATATTTTCTTACTAAAATTATTAATTATAGTATTTCAAATTTATTTAATTTTTCATATTCATGGTCTCCATGATAGAGATTATATCAAAATGAAGAAAAAAATCTCTCTCAAAAATATATTTATTTATAGGCCCTCATTTCT
Source organism: Amborella trichopoda (assembly GCF_000471905.2). The sequence goes on from NW_006498246.1 coordinate 380,182, forward strand.
ACATATGCGAACTTGGCCGCATAGAAACCGGGTCCTTCACTAAATGCAAAGGATTGAAACTTATCAAATCACATAATAGAATATGTTTTTGAATAAATTGGAATTTCCAAAAAGAAAATGATTACATATCTAACACACGCCAGCATAAATGCGGCTAAGACCAAATATCAAATATAGACTAAGAAATATTGTTAAAGAACCTCAAAACCATACTATATAAAAAGGTATTAAGTAAAACCTTTTTTTATCAATTTTATATTTCCCTTTATATGCAACAAATTATTATTATTTTTTTTATATTGGACAAAAGACTTAGTCTTCCCTTATAAATTTTAAAGCGCATTGTGCTCATTCATACGCACAAATTGTTTTTCCTCAACACGTGAGGAATTCAAAATCATGCATATCCATCTTTCAAAAAATATATATCTTTCCCCAACAATACGTAATGCCAGCATTAAACGATCATGAGTCCATGTTTCCCAAAATTAATATTAAATGATCATGAGTTCATATTTTCCAAAATACATTAAATGCTGATGAGTTCAATCTCCCAAAATACACACCACTTTTAAATGCTCGTAAGGATTAAAAAAATTGTGGAACCACAAGACTATGTTATATAACATTTAAATGCTCGTAAGGATTAAAAAAATTGTGGAACCACAAGACTATGTTATATAACAAAGCGGTTCAATCGAATTCTTATTATTAATTTGTTTTTTACTTCATAAATAATTAAAGAAAGGCAATCATCTAATGTAAACTATTTTACATACTAAAGAGCATTGTAATCCTTTGGAGATCACAATATTATTTTGTTCTTACCACTATGCAGACAGTTTAAGGAAGCAATAGAGAAGAAAGATTCTTTGAGATTTGAATGCTACAGTTGCTTGCGATGATGACTATATTATTTTTTTAGAAAATAGTCACGACATTCACTTATTAACGATATAATTATAGGGAGAAGGATAAAATTAACCCATAGAAATTTCACAATCACTTCGAACATAAAGTAGATCTAATTAATATTTTATCCTAAAAAAAAGTTACATATGAGGTCCAAAAAGGAAAATTGACTCATGGGGGCTGGACTGCATAACTACATATGTGGTCCTAAAAAGCTTAAATCATCCATCTTAAAGATGGATGCAAGTAGGTGTTTTATTTAAAAACAATGGAAACTAACTGTCCAAATGTTTTATTTTTAAAATTATTAATTGTAGTATTTCAAAATTATTTATTTTTTCATATTCATAGTCTCCATGATAGAGATTACATCTCATGAAAAATGAACAAAAAAATCCATCTCAAAAATATATTTATTTATAAGCCCGCATTTCTACATATGAGAGCTTAGCCGCATAGAAACCGGGTCCTTCACTAAATGCAAAAGATTGAAACTTATCAATAGAATATTTTAATGAATAAAATGAAAATTCCAAAAATTGAATGATTACATATCCATAACATAACACACGCCGGCATTACATGCGGTGAATACCAAATATCCCAAAATACAAGTTAAAAAATATTGTTGACGAATTGCAAGACCATGTTATATAAAAATGTAATCAGTGGAACCTTTTTTATTAATTTTATATTTCACTGCATATCTAAGTAAGCAACAAAATATTATTAATTATTTTTATATATCGACAAAAAAGCTTGCTTTTCCATTGTAAATTTTAAAAGGCATTGTGCTCCTTTAGGCACACAAACTTATTTTTCTTTATCTATTCAAAATCATGCATATCCAAATTTCAAGAAATATATTTCCCCAAAAATGTGAAACACCAGCATTAAATGGTCATGAGTCCATATTTCCCAAAAATATCTTTCCCAAAATTAATACACACCGGTATAATTAAAAAATCATGAGTCCATATTTCCCAAAATACATTAAATGCTTATGAGTGCAATCTCTCAAACTACACGCCACCTTTAAATGCTCATGAGGATAAGAAAAAGTGTGGAACCACAAGACCATGTTATATAACGAAAGTCTTTAATCGAAGTCTGGTTATTAATTGTGTTTCACTTCATATCTAATTAAAGAAAAACGTATTTTTATAATTTACCATTAAAAATATATATATAGGTTTTCCCTATACATGCTAAAAAGCATTGTATGCCTTCGGGGTTCATAAAATTTTTTGTTCTTACCACTATGCAGGACATACTTCAATAGGGAATATAATATTTTAATAATAAAAATACATTAATATGCATAAAATACTTATGAGTAAATAAGATAGCATGACAATATTATATAAATCAAAATTTGTAATAATATTAACTATTATGCATTAAAAGCGACGACCTGTATCATATTTACATTACATGCGTGAAAGATGCGATGACTTGCACTATAATTACATTAGATGCATGAAATGGAGAGCATGACACTATTATATAAAGGTTATTCGTGATGATGATTATATATCTTAAGCGTGAAAAAATTTATTATGTTTTGAATTTTCAAGGAAAACAAATTATCCCTGGGTCTTCACAGTTATTTGTATGCATTAACTATCTAACATATGGCTCGCATAGTGGCATCCTAGTCTCACAATCATGATCCAATACGATGCATTTGTTTTGTTTTTGCTCAAGCCAATTGTGCTCGAAAAAATAAAATTTATCCTCAGTCATAATGCATACTAGGTGGCGCATGACAGATTGCAAGTTCAAAAATGGCAATATTTGAAAGCTGTCAAGATCTCTAATTTTCAATTGTGGAGAAATATAGAGTGAGTGAGAGAGTGGAAACATATATATAGAGAGAGTGAGAGATGGGCATACTTTGTTGACGGCCACGTGGCTTCGAAGAGTTGCGGGACTCACACTTTATTATATATCACACATTACCTATAGGTACTATAGTGATTGTAACGTGACCTTCGGTCTTTAAAAAATCTATACTCTCCTTACCTAAAAATTGTGCATGAAATGCCAAGTGAATGAAATATTCATCGAAATGATAACATTTGATTACAATTCATTGGTTATAAAATTGGCATCGTTTTATATTTGCCCACCCAAAGGCATTGTAGGCCATTGTGCTGGAACAACAATTTGAAAATCTAAATGTATCCCACGTAGCGCTGAAAGGATACAAGTCCATATGCAATGTGATATTTGGTCTTAAAAACAATCTATACTCTCGTTATCAAAAAATTGTGCATTAAATGTCAGGTGAATTAAATATTCATCGAAATGCACTTGATTACAATTCATTGGTTATAAAAAAAAGTTGTAACATGCCTAAAATTTCCCTGCGTTATATTTAAATAAGTATCATTGCATATTTGCCCACCCAAAGGCATTGTAGGCTATCGTGCTGGAACAACAGTTTGAATTTCTAAATGTATTCCACGTGGCGCTGATAGAATGCAAGTACATATGTAATGTGACATTTGGTCTTAAAACAATTCTATGCGCTCCTTACCAAAAAATTGTGTATTAAATGTCGGGTATTCAGTGAAATGATAATACTTGATTACAATTCAATGGTTATAAAAAAGATTTGTAACATGCCTAAAATGGCCCTGCAGGTTATATGCAAATGGGCATCGTCATATATTTGCCCAGGCATTGTAAGCCATTGTGCTGGAACAACGGTTTGAAATTTATTTGTATTCCACGTGGCACCAACAGGATGCATGTGCATATGCAATGTGACATTTAGTCTTAAAAAAAAAATCTATACTCTCCTTATCAAAAAATTGTGCATTAAATTCCGGGTTAATTAAATATTCAAGTTGTAAACAATTTTGTAACATACCTAAAATGGCCCTGATTCGCATCGTTTTATATTTGGGAAAAGTTTATATAGAGCCAAGGCTCTAAACAATCAAATTAGAACTTATCTCAAAAATTTCAAAGAGGTTGTTTTGATGCCCAAATATCCTCAAGTTGATCATCTCGCCATCAAGATGCATGATCATGAGAAAAAATGGATTTCAAGTTTTGAAAATAGTGTATTTTGTAATGCATTTTTGGACCTTCAATTGTTAAGATTTTCAAGTTTTCATAGATCTATCGACACTATTTTTGAAGCTTTAAAGTTATAAATAAAGATGAAAATATATTTTAAGCCTATCGCAAAGATTTCCAGATAGGCTATTTGAAGGTAGGTTTCTATTTGAAGGTAGGCTCTAATTTGATTGTTTAGAACCTAGGTCCTATTTGAAACCTACCTTCAAATAGCTTATTTCAAGGTAGGCTCTAATTTGATTGTTTAGAACCTAGGCCCTATACAAACCGCACCCTTTATATTTTCCCAACCAAGGACATTGTAAGCTCGAATAACAATTTGAATGTCTTAATTTATTCCAGGTGGCGATGACATGATGCAAGTACATAAATGTCAATCATTGGATTCAGATTAACATACATACGTTACTCTTAAAAAAATGGATATAAAATTAGTTGAAAGTACATATGATTTTGCATTACTGCGTTACGTACGTCCATGAAAGGGCAGACATGGTAACATATAATTCAGTGAATCAGTGTGTAAAGTGAGGGGAAAAGGTTTGGAGTGAGAAAAAATAGAGAGGTGTGTTTTTAAGAAAATAGAGGGAGGATAGCGATGTCAGGAGAGAGAGAGAGAGAGAGAGAGAGAGAGTTTTTAAGAAAACTAAAATACAGATGCGTGTGGGCATTGAGAATTGAGAGTGTAGATTAGGTTTTTTTTTTGGCTAATTATCATCAAATTGATCATCTCGAAATCAATTCGCATGGACACGAGGAAAAAATTAGATTGCAAGTAGTAGATTATGTCCATCTTGTAACCTTTTTTTGTATAGGTTGTCCATTTTTATAAGATGATTAGAACGAGGCCGTGGAAAGATTTTTTCGTTTTCAATTTTTTTAGATAGCTTTATTATCATTAGATAAAAAATGTTAAAAAAGAAAGAAAAGATTTCGAGTTTGTAAAGGTTAAGATCTAGAAATTCACCAAATGAATGGTCTAGATTCGTTGTTTTAGGGGTCTCATTTTTTACCACATCTAGAGTTCAAATCAAACCTTTTTTTTTTTTTGGCGATTGATTATTGAGATGAAGAGAGTGTGTGTGTAAAATTTTGGGTCATACAAATACCACAAACATGGTTTCTAGAAGTGTGGTTGCATTACACTATGATACAACCATTGCATTAGATCGTTGACCTATATATACCCTATACCTATAGTAATATAATACAACAATCTTCGAAAACCATGTTAGGGCTATATTTTGATCCAATTTTTAAAAATATATATTATTTTCAATGTAATGAACAATTATAAAAAAAAGAAAGATTTAAAAATACAACTTAGAAAGTTTTTTTTTAGCCCAATTAACATAGGCCTTCTATTTTGATAGGATGCTTAGATCTAGGCCTTAGAAGGATTTATTCTTTTCAAAAAAAATTGGATTAGATGAACAACTTTAAAAAAGAAAAAAATGATTTTGAATTTGTAAAGGCAAAGACCATGGCTCACATGAACCATATACGTGGATGAGGCCATATTTCATGTACATATGATGGCGGTCGACTCTTGAGCCTAACCAGCTTGGGCCCATATTTCATGTTCATTTACTTATGTTAACTGGGATAATTAAATACTTTCTAATACCTAACCTGTTATCTCGATTCTATGATTGTGGCATGAAAAGATGATATGTGGTCACCACTTGTGGTATCAAAATACTTAAATCCTAAAACCTAACTTGATATCTCGACTATGTGATTGTAGGATGAAAACAAGACATGTGGTCACCACTTGTGGTATCAAAACACTTAAACCATAAAACATAACTCGATATTTAGAATCTATGATTGTGGGATGAAAACAAGACATGTTGTCACCACTTGTGGTATAAAAATACTTCAACCCTAAAACCCAACTCGATATCTCGAATCTACGATTGTGGGATGAAAACAAGACATGTGATCAACACTTGTGTTAACGATAACCTGAACCCTAAAACAAGATTATTAAGGACCATATATTCTCATGATGTTCATGTGGTAATGCTTGATAGATGTACTTCAATTGAAGTTTTGAACCATTTTGAAGTTTGTTAGTTCATATTTTGGGATAAATACATACTATGAGACTATCCTTATATGTTTTTAGTTTACTCGACAATAACGGGTAGTGATTTCATGCAAAGGTTGTATAGTAATATAATGCAACAACCTTCAAAAACCATGTTTGGGCCATTTATTTGATTCATAATTTAAAATATGCACTATTTCATTCAAATGAACAATCACAAAAGAGAAAATTTTGAAAGCGCAACATAGAAAGTATGTTTTTAGCCCAATTAATACAGGCCGTCCATTTTGATCTTCATCTCAATAATCAATCTAAAGAAAAAAAGATTTCAATTTGAACCCTAGATATGGTCAAAATGAGTCCCCTCCAACAACTAATCTAGACCATTCATTTGATGAATTTCAATATCTTAGCCTTTACAAGTTCAAAATCATTTTTTTCTTTTTTAACGTTGTTCATCTAATGATAATAAAGCCATCTAAAAAAATTGGAAACGAAAAAATCTTTCGATGGCCTCAATCTAAGCATCTTATCAAAATGGACGGCCTATGTTAATTGGGCTAAATAAAATCTCTCAAGAGTCAATTTCTTTTCTTTTTTTGTGATTACTCATTAGAATGAAAATAGTGTATATTTCAATTTTTGGATCAAACAAATGGCCTAACATGATTTTTGAAGGTTTGTTGCATTATATTACTATACAACCGTTGCATGAAATCACTGCCCATTATAGTGATAACAAATTACCTGAATACCCCTAAAACTTGCAGGGGCATTCTGGTCATCTATTTTCACATATTTATTCTTTATTTTTCCCCATTTCAATCTAATTTTATGATGGGACGCCCAAAATTTCATCATAACCATTCGATTCAGATCGTACGGCTCAGAAGTGAGGTCGCATATAACTTATGAGTTGTTGGGGTCGCATGGTAACATTTCCCTTAAAAAATATATGGGCAAGCTTTCTATGCTTCCCAACATATATACTTCCCCTTATCAAACCGTCCATTCTGAATGCAGGGCTAAGATTGCTCCAAAAAGTTATATAATCTCCTCTCTCACACCCTCCATTTCTCCATCTCTCACTCCTCATCACTCAAATCATTTACACAAGAACCACCCCACCCCACCCAAATATCACCATTCTTTATCATTCCCTCACCTCTCTCTCTCATTTTACCTCTCTCTCTTAGCAGGCCACCCCACCCTCATGGTCTCTCCCTGCTTTCACCTTTGACGTCTCTCTCGCTCATCGAACTAGGACCACTCTCACAACCTCGCGTCCTTCTTTCATCGAGCTGGGACCACCCTCAGAACTCTCAACTCTCACCATCGCAACAAATAGGAGGAAGACCGCCACAACCGCAAGGTATTTTCCATGGCTTAGCTTAAGATTAGCAGCCATTAGCTAGTTCTCACTTCTCACTTCTCACTGCTTCTTCCTCTCTTCTAATGGCGACTTAAGCTTTTGATTTTCATCTATGGAGTACAAGCTTAAGCATTAGGGCTTACAGTGTTCATTTTTTGCTGAGTTCATCAAAGCCTCAAACAGTTGCTCAATCTTTTACAAAACAAGGGTTTTTAAACTTTATAGTGATCCCAAAACAAGCCCTATTCCTGTTGCTCAATCTCTTGCATAACTATTTTGTAAACTCATTTTTGTAATGTAAACTTAGGAGTTTGAGTTTACAACTTTACATTATTCCGCGATCTTATTTATGTTGCTCAATCTTTTGCAAAGCTGTTTTTTCCACTTTTTTTGTGTTTCCCTGATCCCTGATATACTTTTTGTACTCTCTCTTTCTAGGTTTTAACTTTGTATGTTTCATGAAAAATAGCTTTTAAACTCGTGTGTTGTTACAGGGATTAGTAAGTGAAAGAGCCACACTAGGAGCTGGTTCCTCTCTCTCTCTATCTCAGTTTCTCTCTTATTGGAGTGACTAGAAATGGTTTATAGGTTTCTTCTTTCTTTCTCCTCCTCTTTGTCATCTCCTCGAGTGTTAAAATATGGTCTTTGGGCCACGAAACTTCCAAAATTGTCCATTTCATTTTTTAATATAATCCGCACTCCAAATATTTCATGCATTTTACTTGTATTTTTTAAAGAAGAAATTCAAATATATATTTTTTTCTATAAATCTTAAATTGTTCAGTAAAAGCTGGTAACTTTGTTCCTCTATTATGCAATTTGTGACCTTGATTTCGAGGGTAACTTCTATCAGAATCCATGGCATATCTTCCCCTTTGCGGCTAATTATTGTCTTTAGCTTCAATGAATATTCATTCAATTTCAATGTCTAGGTCTTATTAGTCATGAGTCATGACTCATGACACTGCTAGTCTGAAATCTTGTATGCCTCTCTTCCACTTGTTTTGGTAGTGGTAAGCGTCAAAAGACTTAAAATCATGCCTATCATCCCAACATGCCATTGACCCATCTAAAAGAAACAGAGTCTGTAAGAGACATGTCTCCTTATGTTCTCCATATTAGCATATTACATGTTCCATGTGGTCGCATAAATTTTGTTCAAATTGTAGATTTTATGTCTTGGTTGCATAGAAATTTTCTTGTTCTTTTCACTAGCCACTTTGCTTGCTATTTGATATACGAAGTGTGTTATGGCTTATGGATAATCACTCAAATGCTACTGATAAGTAATGATTTTTATTTCCTATGAATGCTAGAAAGACAAAAGTCTATTGTTACTTATCTACTTGTTTATTGCTTATCTAAGATTACGATATCCACCGTTTGTATGGGATAAGTAACGTTGACTAAAGTCTGAAGTCTAGAGTCTCTGGACTCTGAATATGTAGGCCCTAGTAAATATGAAATGATTTATCATGATATCCATGTGATATGACGTCCAAAGTCTCTCTAGAAGCATATATCTAGGTGTAAATGTTCCCTTAATAATACGCTCCTTCAATGTGTGTTCTCAAATAATAATAGCAATGTATTCATTCATTTCTTCTTATTTTTTTATAGGTTATTCCTTTGCATGTTCTTTATGGAATTAATCAGATTTCTACTTCTATATGCATCTATTACTGAATCATTTGTTTCCTTTTATCATTAAACAATTGGAACAAGTGACGAGCTCATTGTTCAAGAATAGCTGTGATCTTATTCACCATTGCAAAGGTCCTGAATAACATTTTTTTAATCATTTTTATATGTGATAACTCTTATTTAAATCATTCTTTTTATGCTTTTCATATTCCGATAGATTTATTTTATTAGTCATTTTTATCTTTTCAATATTTATATGTTATTATGCATGAGGTTCATTGAATCCCTTAAGTAGCCCCACAATGAGCTGCCATGCATAACATTTCTTTTGTGGACCACTATGGTAAGTTTGTGACTAGTTAATGTGAGAAATAACGAATATTTTAGCGTCAGCTAAAAAACCAAAGAAAAACAAGAGCATGTATAATCCAAGTTCCTACATATAGCTTGACTTTTAAGGCTTTTTTAATATTCCATAAAGGATGACTTCAAGTTCAGACTCTAATGGCTCAACCTCTATCCCTATTGTCGTCCACCACCTTGGGCGCATGCCCGTAGTTTCCAAAGTCGATGAAGTTTTGTCGAAGACAGAGGTTTTCTGTGTGAGGTCCACTCATGAAACAATTAATCCTACACATGGCATAATCCCCATAGAAGATGGCTTCAAAATTTAGTGGCCCAACTACGAGTCTCCATGCACAACTTATCTTTCGGGGACCAATATGGTAATTGGTAACGTTTGTTATGTAGGTTAATGTGAGAAATATCGAGTATTTTAGTTTGTAGTGTTTATTCTTTGTAATGTAGATTAAAGTGTGGGGTTAAAAATGAAAAATAAAGAGTATTATATTTATTCCAAGTTCCAAGTTCTGACATATGGCTTGACTTTTAACGCTTGTCTGATATGACATAGAGGATGGCTTCAAACCCTAATGGCTTAACCTCTATCCTTATTGTCCCCCTGTCCCATGGGGAGATGCCCTTCATTTCCAAGGCCGATAAAGTTTTATTGAAGACAGAGGTTTTTTTGTGTGAGGTTTGATCGTCATATGAAAGATATATTGTGGGTTTGGGCTAATATGAGCGTCTAAAGGTTCGTCTTGACCTAGTCTGCTCCACTCTTGAAGTTGTAAATGCCAGGCTTATGAAATTGAAGATAATATCCAGCGGATTGCTCGTGACTTTGAAGTGGTTGAAGATGGCCTTGAGGAGATTCGCTCCTCAGTCTACAAGTACTAGTTGGGTCTATGGTCATTGGCCATAGTCCTACACTAGTTATTGTTGTTGGGTTTTTTTTTTTAGTGTTTCTTTTATGGTGAGCTCCTCAGTTTACATACATGTAATAATCCACCCGGAATAACGTGAGACAATAAACAAGTACTCACTGCCCTCTTATACTCTCTACAATTTGAGGCCTAGGCCTATACTATATATTATCCTCTTTCTTCTGGTCTTCGCTACCTTTGGTGTTAATATTTATTAATGTTATTCTTAATTTCTTTTACTTAGGTGTATGATAGTTTTGTGTAAATTCAACACTTTTCCTTGGAATTGTGGTATCTTAAATTACAAATGTGGTATGTTTCATTACATTTTTTTAAATTTATTTGCCAATTATATCTTGTATCTTGGTATTTCAAAAATAGGAAAATTGAAACATAGTGCTTCTTTTCTATATTTTTTCTATATATTAGAAGCTCCATTATTAGCGTTTTGTATATTGTTTGTAACAATGTGGCATGATTACCAGATTATACATAATGGTATAATTGTAAGTGTTGTATATTTTCCAACCAAATTAATTGTATTGTATCTTTTTATAATGTCAATAATTAATTTTTACATCCTGGTATTTTTTATAATTGGTAAATGAATCATGGTGCTTATTTTCTATATTTTTGTTATACATTAGAAGCTCCAAGTCCATTATTAGGATTTAGTATTTTATAGGTAAAAAATGGGAGGCGAAACGAGCGATGCTTCTTTTCAACTTTCAAAAGCACCGCACTATAATCATGATGCTTATGACCCAGACATGCCCGAATATATGGCACCCCTTCCCCCACCTCCACCTTCCCCACAGCCTGGCATCCCCTCCCTTTGAACTGGAAATATTTTATGATTACCCTAATTTGGACTTCCCACTCATTTCTTTTAAAAATAGGCTTCAGGAAATTGTAATGTAAGTTGGGGAACCCCTCCCCCAAGTTGTAGTTCATAGTTACGGTCCTCCCCGAGGGATGGTATTCCTGGCCACTGTAACTATGCGTGGCCGCACGTTTTAGGGCGAGGCCTCTCACACCAAAAATGATGCAGAGAAATCTGCAGCCCAAGAGGCCCTTATTTTCATTAACCTCATCCTATCTTCGGTCGATACTTTATCTGAGACCGTTAGGGAGAATGAGGTCCTCCTATTGCGTCAGACCAAATTGTTAAAGGCCCCGGATGCCGCATGTTCTACTTTCGGGAGTGCCGAGAGAGAGCTACTTGACGTTCGTAATGCGATGCAGGCATTATCTCGAGAGTATGATTGGGTTGCGGATACAAATGTCCAACTTAGTACTGAGCTTACGGTTAATCGTAATGAACCTCTTAGTCCTCTCCCACCTCTTGATTTGTATATAGAGGATCTCCAAACCTTTTAGATGCTAGTAGCTGTGTCCCCGTTTCTTTTTTATGCGACCATATTTTTTGTAGCTGAGTCCCTAACTCCCTATTTCTTTTTTATGCCACCATTTTTTTTGAGTGGCTTATGGTTGCCTTAAGGTCTACCATATTTGATTTGTTAGGTGTCATGGTGGTTACAGTTTGTCTATTTTTTGGAGTTCCTTGGTGGAAGGTAGGTGGGGTGGGGTTGGCCGGTGCGTGTAGTCCTGGATCGTAGCGCTTTGAAGCTCCTTGTTTGTGGTCATTGGTGGAGGGTGCCACCTTCATGCTAGATTTTTATAGGCCCCTTGGGCGAATCCTTCTACTCGATCTTTATGTTCTTCTGACTTTAATTATTTACAGTTTGTTGTGCATTTAAGTTATCCTCTCTCTCACTCTATCTTTTTTTTTCATTTAAAATCTTTATAGATTAATGCACTTTATTGTGTATCTACTCTCTCTCTCTCTCTCTCGCTATATATATATATATATCTTTTACTTGGTTATTGACTGCACTTTGATAATGTGCATTTGATATCTCATATCTCTCCTTATCTTGTCTCTTTTCTATGTGGGTTTTTTTTTAATTGGGCTACTACATTGACATTCAATTTGTTGAGCATTTGATATCTCGTCTTCACTTTTCTATTTCTCTTTTATTTGTTTTTTTGTATTGAAAACCTCTTTAGTGTTTAAGTTTTATTTTTTCAAGGTTGATGATGTTAGGGATATGGAAAGCATTGCTTTATAGTATGAAATTATGAACGTTCTTGACATTATTATATAAGTACATCTTCGACAAAGTTTAGGGAGAGAAGAAAAGGTGTATAAAGAGAGTGGAATAATGTGTATGTGTGTATGTAGAGAGAGAGAGAGAGGCCTAGTGAGATAAGGTAAAGATGAGAGCTAGAAAGATGTATTGAGAGATGAGATTAATAAATAATGAGAATTATTTATATTCTTGAATCGATATATAGTAATATTCATTTGTTTAGGTGCAGCATATCCCTTCTTATAATATTATGGAACCAGATGATGTCATTCAATATTTTGGAGGGGATAATATGAGTGTAGAAGATGAAGAGATTGATGAACCCTCACGCACGCCTTTGTGACGTTACGTCACTTTAGTTGGTGGTGATACAAAATTCGGAGGCGGGAGGAGAAAATGGAAATGTAATTTCAGCTGTAGAGACATCCCTTTCACATGTTCATACGTAGGTGTGCGTACTCATTTATTAGGCCTTTCACCTGGGGGAGAAGTCTAAGGGGATAATTCTTTGCCCAAAAATATTAAAAGATGAACGAGATATGTTGAGGCTAGAAGAGTCTGAGGCTAAACGTTTATTTGGTTCGAGTCGAAAAGACAGCATGATGTCACTTGATCAAACTGTATTCACATCATCATCGTAGCATTCATGGATGACACAAAATGCTACAAGTTCAAATAAACGGGCTAGGGGCAGTATAATTCATATGTTTGATGCTCATGCGAGGGAGGATATCTATGCTGTTATTGCTCGATGTTTTTATGCTAATGGAATCCCTTTTAATGTCGTGAAGGGTCCTCGGTTTCAAGAAATGCTATATGTAATAAGCAATGCTCTCAAGGGTTATGTGCCCCCTAAATATGAGAGATTGAGGACAATTTTGCTAGATAAAGAGTGGAGTCGGATTCACTGCGAGCTAGCTGCATTGAAAAGTGAATGGCAAACTTATGGGGTTTCTATTATTTCTAATGAATGGAGTAATGTGAAGAATCAATCCTTGATAAACATAATGGTTGTATCAGGGGGTAAGGTTATGTTTGTGAATGGCTATGATTGCTCCAAAATTGAGCATACTAGTCAGAATATTGCGGATATACTCTTGAAGGCCATTGACAATATTGGACCTTATAATGTCGTTCAAGTCATGACTAACAATGCATCGAATTGCAAGGGAGCTGGTTCAATAAATCAACATCATCATCCCCATATTTTTTGGTCAGGCTGTTTAAGTCACACGTTGAGCCTTCTCATGAAGGATATTGTGGATAAAAAAAAAAGGCACCTAACGGTTGATTTTGTTAGGGATCATTGCAAAGAGGGCAAAAGGGTAGTGACATAAATACACAACCACACAAGGCATTTGTACATATTTTGAACTATTTTGAAACTCGAGCTTCTAAAGGCCAAGAAGACCAAATTCAGTTATTACTACATCATGTTAAGGTGCCTTAAGGAAGTGAGGCTCGCCGTGACGTCCCTTGTCTTGGGCGACCATTGGGAAGGACTCAAACGTGGTCTGGGAGATGCGGAGCATGGTGAAGTTTGCAGAATAGTGATGGATGATAATTTTTGGGCAACAAACAAAAAAATATTAGATTTCACAAGGCCAATCTGGAAGATGATAAAGTTTACAAATAGTGATGAGGCTGTAATTGGAGATATATACGAGCGTATGGATATCATGTTGAGAGAAATATCAGTTGCTCTATATGATGATCATGTGTTATGTTAAAAGGTCAAGGACTTAGTGGTAGCCAAATGGAACAGGGCTAACCTTCCACTTCATTGTCTTGCTTTTCTTTATAGCACTAAATATTATTCTCGTGTTGTCAGTACCAACACCTGGTGGGGAGAGGAGGGTGAAGCCCTATCAGGATATTGAGGTGTCTGCGTGCTACCATGATGCTCTTGATGCGATAGTAAGAGATGAGGTTGAGCGAAGCAGGGAACGACAATAAATAAGTGATTTTATTGGTAGCAGGGGGAGTTCTGCCGACGTTCATAGTTGATAGAGGTACAATGTCATCAGTGTCGTGGTGAGACTTGTATGATGGTGGGGCCCCAAAGTTGTATTTAGTTGCAGTTAAGGTGTTGTCCCAAAGCGCTAACTCTTCATGTGTCGAGAGATGTTGGAGCACGTACAATTATATCCATAGTGTTAAGCTTAATCGACTGAATGCTGATCGATCTAAGTCATTGGTATACATTCATTGCAATGGTAGGCTACTGAGCAGATTGAGTATTGATTACGAGACCAATTACAAGAACTGGGATGCTCATCCTGAAGATGACCACCTTGTTGATGACACAGATGCCTTAGCTGTGATTGATGAGCATTTCGAAGCGAAAGATGATTTGGCTTCTCCCCCACCACGTACTAGACCGTCCCTTCCCCCACCTACTATAGAAGAGCACGATAGCCCTTTAAATCTCCATCAAGACCACGGTTCGCAACCCCATACTCCAGTGCAATCTTCGATTGCGACCCACCCAATCGAGGTGAAGCTTCGCCTTCGACGACTGTCACACAGAGACTGCGAACTGTCCGAAAGGCTCCCAACAGGATAAATATCTAGTTGTGTTTCTCTCTCTCTCTCTCTCTCTCTCCTCCCTCCCTCCCCCCCNNNCCTCTACTATC
>NW_006498246.1:400863-420009 GCF_000471905.2 Amborella trichopoda
TCGTACTTACGTCCCTACCGTACCGTCCCGTCCGTCCTACCTACACCTACTACCTAACCTACTACTTCCTTCCTACTACTACTACTCTCCTCTCTCTCTCTCTCCTCCTCTTGTAGTCTCTCTCTCTCTCTCTCTCTCTCTCTCTCTCTCTCTCTCTCTCTCTCTATTCTGCTGCATTAGGACTGCGACTATAAGTCTCTTTCTCTTAGGCTCTCTATTCTGCTGCATTAGGACTGCGACTATAAGTCTCTCTCTTAGGATGCAACAGGAGACCACCCAAAAACCAGAAAACACACACTCTCTCTCTGGCCTCTGCAGAAGGGGCGGCCCCAAAACGCCGAAGTCCATCTTCCTCTCTCTTCCCAAAATCGTGTCCCTCTCTTTGTGATACCAACAGGTATGTTCTTCCAAGGAGTTTTTCAGTTTTTCCTCATGGGATGAGCATTATACTAGAAATTGGGGTTTTTCCTGTTAAATTGATTTTTCTTTTAATATTTCGATCTTCTTAGTTTAGTGTTTCAGGTCTCATTTACTGTTTTATTTTCTCTTTTTTGTGAATTATTCACAATCAGAATGAAGTTAGATTCATTATTAACCAGAAATTGGCTCTTATGTTCAAAACCAGTATTTAGTGCTTTGAAATAGCCATTTAGTGAGTTGCAGGCAGTGTCCTGAAATTGAATCAGACCTGAATTACTTGGGCATGTCCGAGTAACTCGAGTATAGCCCTGAGATTTCAATAACCACCGAACATTGACCACAGTTTCTTCTTGCACATTACTTGCCATATTTTGTGAAATTTGGATACCATCTTCAATATTGTTCCAGTTGACTTCTCCAAATGCGAAAGTTGGATTTCTAGTTTGAACATTCTAAAGTTGGTATAATTATTTTTTTGTTAACTGAGATCTGCTACTTTCGAAACCAGCATTCAGGTCTAAATCTCCATAAGTGTCTTGATTTCTTTTTAAGTGAAAGAATTCCTAAAAATTTCAGAAATCTGAAATTATTTTGTAGAAAAACAACAAATCATTTCATAATCGCAACTCTTTTTTTGTGCCAATGCCAACCACGTGTCCTCTATAGCTACTCATGTATCCTAGAAATCCATTTTTTTTCTTTTATCGGCTGAGCTACTAATTGAGGTCTCTAAAACATGCTCATAACCAATCCAGTAATGATCTGCGAATGTATATTAAACCAATTTCAGAGGATTGTTGCAACAGTTATGTTTCCATTGCTTTACAAATCTAAAGATTATGTGAAAATGTCACAGAAATTTCAGGTTATCCAAACACATGCATCGACTGCCTTAGGAAAAACAGGGTGTAGCCACTTGAAATTCTTTTTTGAAGCATTTCCAGATGCAGTCTGTTGAACTCAAATCCTTGCATACAATTTATAGTTGATTTGAAATAGCCACTTGAAAGCCTTTTATTGGAAATAGCCATATTAATATACAAAATGTGTATTACATGGGTGTACGGCAAAACTAGCCTAGTAACTCGGCCGAGTCGTGCTACACTGGTTGCAGGTCTTATTTACTATTTTATCTTCTCATTTTGTGAATTATTGCAATTTGAATGCAATGAGATTCATTATTAACCAGAAATTTGGAAAATTTCTGGAAAATTGGGTCTATACTCTATAAAATATTAAATTGGCAAATTGTGAAAACATGGAAATTTTCACTGAATTTGACCGGAAATGTGGTGAATAGTTTAGATACCCTGTTCTATTCAAATCCTCCATTTCCTAAATTGGTTTGTTTTTTGTTGCCATCATTCCAGGTTCATTACTGGTTCTTTACTTGATTGTTACTGATGACTCATCGAAACAAAGAGATAACAAGGATCTCTGACAAGAATAAGAGACATGTCTCTTTCTCTAAAAGGAAAGGGGGCCTATTTAAGAAAGCTGGCAAACTCGCATCACTGACGGGCGCTGAAGTGGGTATAATGATAATTTCTGAGGGAGGCAGGTTGTTCACCTATGGAAGCCCCTCAATAGATGATATTATAACCAAGTACCTGCAGGGGCCCCAATTACTGAATGAGTCTCACAGGAAACACTTGCAATGCTTAAGCACCCTACACTCTAAAATCCAAAGCCAGTTTGAAGATGCGACAGAGCTATTTAATGATCTCCAGACTTTAAAAGAGAAGTGGGTAAAACTGGACATGCATTCTAAGGATATATTTGAAATGGAAATACAAGAGTTGAAAGAATATGTTTCCTTCCTCCAAGTGTTGCGAGAGAAGGCATTCATGCTTCCAGAAAATGGTGACAATAATGTTAATTTGGACTGTGTGGAGTCTAGTTGTCAAACTTTGTATCAAGAGAATTCACATGAAGACTTGACGAGCACATCGAGTTTGCCAAAACATCTGATTCATCAACAAAGAGTCAAGGACATGAATATTCATTTGTGTAGTGGAGAATTTGGGCCAAAACATTTATATCCAGAATATGAGAATGTCGAGATGGGATGCTCATTTGGTTTATCTGAGGTCAGTGATCTGGATCATCATGGAAGCATAAATGCCATGAATGTTTGTTTCAGTAATGGAGAGTGTGGGCCTCTATTTTTGTGTCCACAAGATGAGGGCATAGAAATCAGCAGCTCATTGGATTTGTCTGAGACTTGTGACTGGAATCATCTAGGAAGTATCAAATATATGAATTCTTTTTTGTGTAATGGAGAGTTTAGGCCAAAAAACTTATATCCACAAGATGAGAACTTCGAGATGGGCTGTTCATTTGGTTTATCTGAGATCAGTGATCTGAATCATCATGGAAGCATAAATGGCATGAATGTTTGTTTCAGTAATGGAGAGTATGAGCCTCCATTTATGTGTTCAGAAGATGAGGGTATAGGAATGAGCAACTCATTGGGCTTGTCTGGGATAGTAGCTGGAATCATCTAGGAGCAACAAGGATATGAATTCGTATTTGTGTATTGGGAGGTTTGGATCTCAAATTTGTATGAACAATTTGAGAATGTTTTAATGTCTAATAACCAATATTCATGCTTTGTTTTCTTATTCAGAATGGAGACAGATTCTGCTCTGCAATGTTGGGCTTGATATGATTCAATGTGGCACAGTGTGCTCGTTCCACAATGTGGTGAAATTTTGTGTACTTTCGTAGGATGGTGGTTTATCTGAAAAGTGGAGTAGTGGTACAGGACATGTACTGAATATTTATTTACAGGACATGCGCTGAATTTTTATTTATTTATTTTTTTGACATGTTAATGGTGGGAACATCCCAATTTTGTATACTCATTTCCAATAAAGATAAATTCAGGTTTTGTTTACATTTTCTTTATTCAAAAAATATCCTATTTGTCAAGTACCTCAATATGAATCCTCTCTCATGAGATTGTGTTTTATTCTGCATTAGGGTTTTCTCATGCCATCTTAGTGAATATCAAAATGTTTCAAGCATTGTTAAAGTAAATCAGATTTATAGATTGGTCTAAGATCGGAATGTCGAAAGGATGCGTGTCATTGCATATGTTGTAAATGAGATCAACATACATAACAATGTGCCTATGGTCAGTAACTATATTCAATGATTAAGAGCAACCTCCGGATATTGTAGTTCTCATTTAATGAATTTGAAGTTGAGGTGATCAGACTTTGTTTCCACTTCAACAGAAATCTTGACTTGTGAATATATCATCAGAGGACCTCAAATTCACTTTGTTTTTCATGAATCTTTAATTCAATGAAAATACAACTGGTTCAACAGACCCTTTGATATCAATTTTATATAAATTTCCTGAACTGCTGCTCATGTTTTTTATATGAATTTAGATTGTGCCAAAATTAGATCAGTAAGTGAATCTATTTGTGTCTCAACCAGATTTCTAAGATCTGTACCAAGCATTAAGAGCAGATTGTTATTTTCATATCGAACCAGTGATTCATATGAACTGATCTATGTCCAATAATTGTAGAGATTCAGATCACTTTTTATCTGAAGATTTGTTGTAGAAAGTTATATATGATCTGAATGCCTTTTATCTGTCTCTAAAATACTATCTCTAGTACCTTTCTCGTGTCCTACTTTCCTAATGGTATATTGGTCCTCTGCAGATGTAGGATATCGAAAGTCAGGTTGATAAGGGATGAGGCTTGGGCACCAATTTTAAATTGTACACAATAATCTGAAGCTTGTAATGCTAAATGCTCAGTTTTTTTACAAAATCCAAAACTTTACTTGAGAACTCGCTGTCATTATGAAGAACTATAATCCATGAAGCACAAACAAAGACATTTGCAGCTTCAGGATCTTGAGTCAGAAACAAAGAAAATTCAGGGCCTACCCTGATTGCAGAACACTAAACCTGAGAGTTATGTTTGTTGAGGTAATGAACAATGGCATTTTGGACTGATCATCCCACCGTAATGGGTAGCACAAGTTTTGGGTGCCAAAGACCATCCACTGATGCCTTTCTTTATTTGTGACTAAAATACTTGGGTATCTACAACTCATATGAACTTGTGGTTGTTATTTTGTTTATAAAGAAAATTAGTTTATGCTAGTATTTGGGTTTCAATCAGCTCATTTCACACACACTACTGTCTAATGTCAAAAATGGAAGGCCGGGGAGGTGCTAGCAAACTTTTTGACGCTAGCATAGTATAGAATTTGGAAGTAAGTGGGATTGTTTAAGATTGCAACCTTATGGAAACCACGCCCGTTCGGAAATCTAAGTCTCGAATTAAGATGTGTCCGTTTTTGCCAAGAGACCGATTTGCAGTTGAGAATGGCCCGGGGCTTTAGCGGTAGTAATGCTGAGTCTCATGGTGAGATCCTGACTCCATTCTCACCAAAAAGGTAGGACCCAAAATCCCCACTTGCTTACCCAAAAAAAGTCGGTTTGTAGCTTCAAGTATAGAACGACTAATTTTGTTCTGCTTCCCAATTGCGCCCCTTGTCCTTTTATAGTCTGAAGTCACACTCTGCTCCAAATGGCTTGTGTCGACCACAGTGTACAAATGCTTTCCTCAGGGATTTTTATGCCTTGAAATTTTTAAATGATATTTTACTCAAATTTTAAAAATTTCATAAAGAAAAAAAAGAAGGAAAAATTACATGCATATTATATATAAATATGGTAACTAGAGACGCTTATATTTTCATCGAAATATTATGCGCAAGTTCACCAATCCAATATTTAAAACATCCGAACGATGCCTCTTCTTTTTTTTAAACATTGGACGCCCTTTATTTCCTAATTTGCCCAAAAGTTTGATGATAAGAACTTCATACTAACAAATTCCCACATCCTTTTTAAATTTTGTTAGAGGTGTTGGTTGTCCAGTACAACCTTTGATATAAGCTGTTTGGTATTTGAAATATCGAACTTATACCTCTCCATGTTAAACATCAATTTAATATTGAACTAATCAGTTTTCTTATCGATCCAAGGTTTTTCGACATTGTTGTGTATATATCGTCTGAAGCAAGCCGAAGCCTTGAAGTTTTTGAACCATTTTAGACCAATTCACACCGAGACTTGATGTTTTTGGACCAATTCACAACGTTGGAGCCGTCGAACCGCACACCAAGCACCAAGCCCAAAGATCAGAGGCACTCACGAGCATTCGAATCTAAGTATGTTTCTATTTTTTAATTTTTTTTTTCCTTTCTTAAATCTTTGAATCCCTAATCCTAAAATCCCGTGACAAGATTCCATAGGCTTCACAGTTTTATAAAAATTCTCAAAAACCCCAAGCCCTAAAAGGTTGGTAAAGATTTTTCTAAATTTTGCAAACCAATCTTCATGGAAATTGTGAACAATCAAGACACTAGATGCAATTCTCAATTTAAGCGAAAATCCTTGA
Source organism: Amborella trichopoda (assembly GCF_000471905.2). The sequence goes on from NW_006498246.1 coordinate 406,722, forward strand.
GAATTCATGCTCCTCTATTGAATCATGCTCTTTGAATATTCAATTTTTGTGGGTTTTAAATTATTAGAAATTGAAATTTACATTCAATTGATGAGGACTAAAAGTTATAGAGTGATTTCTTATGAGAAATTTTTTATGAAGGGTACAATTGTTGTCATGAAAACCACCAAATAGTATCAAGATTTGGGTTTTACTTATGGTGAAAGATTTGGGTTTATTATCAAGATTTATAACAAATTAAATTGCTTCCAAAGATTTTTTATTATTTTTATTTCTTTTGGCTGCGTACCTACATTAGATCTCCTGTGATGGTGCTGATTTTTCGCTTCATTTATAACATTGCATATATATATATATATATATATATAAGAGAGAAATTTCTATACTTTGCCTTAATTTATAACATTGTATATATATAATTTTAAAGGAAAGGTTTCTATACTTTGCCTCCAGCATAGAAAATCTATGCTTCCCCTACCATCCAGCCATCCAATTTTGATCAACAGAACCACTCACTGTTTGATCTTAGATGCGACGTTTCAAAGTATTTTATTTTTAGTTTTTTTTTATACAAATTGTATGAATATAAAATTTGGTACATGCTAACTTCTCATTGGAGCATACCTATAAAAAAATATTAAAAATAATTTTTTGATAAAATATAATAACTAAAATACCTCTTGAAACTTTTAGAGGTATTTTGATCATTTTATTTTATTGAAAATATTTTTTATATATTTTTCCCTAGTGCAAGTTTAATAGAGGATTAGACGTGCAAAATTTGGTGTCAAAATAGTTTATAGGAAAAAAAATTTAAAAATAAAATAATGTAGAGATGTGACATTGTGATTCGAACAATCTTAACCCTCCATTCAAAATGGAAAGTTGAACAAGGGGAAGTACATAAGTTTTGAGAAGCATAGAAAGCTTGTCCTAACTTTAATTGTACGTCTGAATTCAATTATTAATTTCTTGTCACATAATATTGAACATTGTGTTCCTTATTTAAAATGCAGAACAGCTGGGAGTCTTTTTGCCATTCGGTTGTGAACTCTATAGGTCTAATTACAAAAATGCCAATGATTGTTCTGCCTTTGATGCCAAATAAGAGCAATTCAGGTATTTTAAAAAAATTATTCCAGACATATATGAAATGAGAAAAGAAAAAATCTGACCACTTTAATGATATTGTAAAAGGTTTCATCCCTGTTAATGATATTTCCCTATTTTTATTTCCCTGTATGGCACAAAATCTGCACAGTAACGACCGGCCCTCTTGGGTCTATAGCGCAATCTATCTCTTGGCTTTTCTTAGTGCTTTTTATTGTTACTACCAGCAAGCCAGGATTGAAAAAGCATTTAGATGTAAAAAAAATTAAGAGTACCATACACGAAGCTAAGCATGGTTGGTATGTACAATAAGGGGAGAAGAAAACAAAAATAGACAAACCCAAAAGTCCATACAATAAATGATCCCATGCAGAAGGAAATAATGTCATTGTCCCTCCAATTCTCCCCTATGAAGTATCTTATTGATACCTAATAAACAGAAGAACAGCAGACCTGCAAAAAGTATCAAAATAATACAATTGAGTTTTGATCATATGCCATGACACAATAGAAAAAGTGTCAAAATAGCATCATCACAAAAAGAAGAAGTGTCAAAACAATAGAACTCTGTGAATATCATACAACGAACAAATAGAAAAAAACCTTCACTTACAAACTTTAAACTTTAGAGCAAATCATACTCAAACCCGAAGAACCGAAGAGAAATGTTTCCCTGGTTTTATTTCAAAAATCAGGTGACAAGAAAAGAAAAGCTCCCTGAAATTGGTGCAGTCTTCAATAGAAAATTCTTCGGTCCTGTTCCGCTTGAGAAAAACAGGGACGTTTTGCTGTTTATGCAACATCCAGTCATAGTTCTTCTCTTCTTTCAAATACTATCATTTTCTTTTTTTTTTCTTTTTTTCTGTTTCTTTAAAGCAAATGACAATGGCACGAGCTGTTTGATACATCTAATCCTATGACCTAAATCTCCACTGTCATGTTGCTACCCCAGAACTATGATCACTTGGGTATCCTACACTGTCCTAGCATCCCTCAACTAGTGAATGTTAGCAATGGACAGTTGGGATGTGATAGTCCTCACCTGTAATTGTTTGATGGACTTCGAGTCAAGGGGTAACACACCCCAACTGTCCTTTTGTTGCAATGGATGATACAGGGTGTGTTAGGAGACTAAACGCAAATGATAGCATAAAATACTTGTCCTATAAACCACAAAAGTGAAAGCAAAGGGTATTAAAGGCACATAATAAGAGGAGGCATGTTACAGCATTTATAATGAAGCTTCACATTTCTCCAGTCCCTAGAGGCTGCCGAGAAGCATCACCAGAAGCCCAAGCTTTGTAGTCTTTCTCAAGCTGAAAAGATCATCAAATAATTGGATGGAATAAATATTAAATCCAGGCAATAAACAGGTAAAAAGTACTAAAAAAAACCACGTCAATATCCACCCATAAGCATTGTTGTAAAGGGAAATGAGCCGACATTTTCTTTTAAAATGCCAATGGTCATGTGGTAGACTTTCATAAACTACATTAACATCGATATGTGGATGAGGATTGTTGGCTGCCACTTTTTCCTGATGTGGAGCTCTCAATTGAAACTCACCGAAATTTTCACCAGACACTGAAATTCAATGAACATACATCATTTCTTTTCCTTTATCTGAGAAGATCTTCACCTCTCTCAAATGTTCACATCCCTCTCTCACAATCTCCTCTCTCTAAAACCTCTCTCTGTCTAAAAATCCATTAGGTAATATAGAGAGAGAAGGTCTAGAGTATTGTCAGTTTTGAGAGGGGATAGCAGGGTTAGCTCTACTTTTTCTTCTTGTCCTGGTTGATGTTCTGATATGGAAGGTTCAGGGTCCTTTTGGGGTTCATCTGGTTCCATATCTGGTAAAATTGGTGGTGGTTCAGGAGGTTCTAGTTGGGAATTATGTGTAAGCCATGGGGTGGAGCCAGGGGCAGAAACTGCAGACATAAGGAGTTGCAAAAGAATGAAAAGAGAGACAATTGTAAAATTGGGGAATTCAGTGAAAGCAAGAGAGGGAGAGGTGTAGAATTTGATGTGATTTGCATAAATTTCAGGTTTATAGGGTCGCTCGAAGATGTCAGAGGATAGGGTTAAAGAGACATCCACCAGAATAACAGACTCTCTGTGGATTGCACTCTCATTCTAGGTTATAGTCTCTCTCTAAGGAATTAATTAGGACAGGTTTGCAGTCTCTTTCCCCCAAGCCGCCCCCCCTCCTCCCTCTCTCTCGGTTGCAGCCTCTCTTTCTGTGTAGGGTCCAGTCTCTGTAAGGAATTATGACCCATCAGGCGACAGCTAGGTCATGTCTTGAGCACTCTCCTCTTTCCCAAACCAAATTTAACCTATCACCTGAACCATAGTAAAGCACCGAGGCATCTATGCTCAAGGCCGGTTGATGGATCTGCGTCTTTCTAGCATGGCCACAAGCTTGTCGTTTTTTGGCCCCTTTTCTCTTTGCCCAAACCTTGATTCATTTATCTGCAGAACCTGTGTATGAAGTGCGAGAGAAAAGAGGCAAGGAGCGGAGAGATATAAGAGAGTGGGGATTTGAGGTGAGAGAGAAATTGCAACTCATGAGGAACTTTTTGCAGATAAAAAAAGAAAGGTCATGACATCTTTTAATTTAGTTTGTGGTTCTGGGGTAATTTTGTGGGTGAAGTTCCGTTTAAATGGGCCATCAATATAGACCATCTTAAAAACAATTTTGTTTTTGTTTTTGAAAAATAACTGGCCTGCAAAACTCCCCCAAACCACAAGTGTTGGCTATTCAAGTCTCTTCTTTTCTTTTTTTTTGGTAATTAAAAAAAGTGAGTATGTCAATGGGGATTTGGTCCCCTACTTTTTGGTGAGAATGGAGTCAAAGACCTCCTCATAAGGCTCAGCAATACTACCACCAAGGCCCCAGGCCATTCAGTGGGGATTTGGGCCCCTACCCTTTGGTGAGAATGGAGTCCGAGACCTCACCATGGGGCTTAGCAATACTATCGCCAAGGACCCAGGCAAGTCTCTTCACAAGTGAATAGTTTTATTTTATTTTTTTATATTTTTCTATGACAGAAAAAGAGGAGACCAGATGGGCTCACTGAGAGCTGCCAATTTCTGGGGCCCAACTTTTAAATTGGTTATTGGTTATTAGTTTTGACCATAAGAAGAACAGGCTTTTCATGTGGGTCACTCGAAGTCTGCAAGCTCTGGACATTGACTTGCAAAGTGTTTACAGGTTTCTATCAACTTCCTTCTAGGTATAATTTTGATGAAATACTACTGAAACTCCATTCACTGTTTTTGTTACTTGATGATCAAAATAATGTTCAAAATAACAAACATTACACATTCATGTCGTATCCATAGAGGCACCACATGTCCAAACATAATAGACGAATATGAGAAGGCTGGATGCCAAGGTCATTAGTATTCCACACCAAGATACTTTTTAGAGGTGTTTTGATTCTTTGTTATATGAAATCATGAATGATAATGTTTTTGCACTGGAATATCTTGTTCTCACTCAAGTAGCAGAGATCTTGCTTGGGTTTTAATAACAATTCAAAAGGAGTTCCAAAATGAAGTCATAGGAAGACTCAAGAAAGGGGTACCATATGTCCCACTAGTTTTATCATTTACTCAAAAGAAACAAGTCCCATTAGTATTCTTAAGTAGGTCATATATTTTGACAGGTGCACAAAGTTACAGCTTGGGCAACAACATTCTGTGCCACTGCTTGTGCTTTTATAATCTAATGAGCATAGTCCTTAACTACTTCTGATATAGTCATGGTACTTCATGCAATTCAAATTTAATGTTAGTAGCATAAACATAGTTGCAAAGTTACAAAACTATAATGTGCTCATTTGGAATTCATGAAGCATTTAGAACTTACATTGTAAAGCAAGAAACTTCAACATCATATTGAGAAAGGCAACTATAATATAGGCCAATTTTTTGTCCAGTGCCAAATATTTTAACAATATACCTTTCTCTGTATTTGGCCATTTTGCACAGAACTTCTCATTAAACAATGAAATTGCAATTCATGGTTTTGGAATTAGTTTTAAGTACACTGCAACTATTAATATTTCCTGCAACTATTAATATTTCCAAAACGAAATAATACAATAAATGAAAAAATGTTGATCATACAAACCTTAAAAAACAAAGAAAAAGAAATAAAAGAAAGGAAAGTAATGAAGTGATTAATAACATATAGTTTCAGAACGACCATGAAACCCTCAAAGGTAAAAAGATGTGTTGGTGAGTACAGATGAACAGACTACAGAACAGTGTATTCATAATGTAAATGTATATTAACACTGCCCTCAAAGCATAACATCAACAGAGATGAGCAAAAAGCTGTTATGTCTCATGTTAACAAATTGTTAAGCAAAGATGAAACATGTTCCATTAGCATTATATAAATACTGATAACAAAACCGACTAGCCTGTTTCTAAAATGGCACTACATCTTAATTTGCATTATCCTGCCATAAGACACAATGATAGAAGCAAGCTTAATCTATATAATCTGGTTTCTATAATGACAGTTCGACTTTAACATGCTTCACTTTGTCATAAAACACAATATTTGAGCACAATTTTCAATTTGGAGTTTCCAAAACATCATCCGATTATTCTCTTTACTGGTGAAGAGCTGTGCTATTTTTTTGCCAAGCAGTGAAGAGATGCGAAAGGGCCAGAAACTTAATTTGGATGTAATGATGATATTTCCCTTAATCAAGATGATGACCATGCTGCGGTACCAGATTCAACATTTGTCCTATGTTAATTTTGAGTTATAGACTAATCATCCTCTCATTTAAGGGAGGCTTGGGTACCATCCTTAAGCCACACAGGTGAGAGTCAACATGCAAACATTTGTAGCTTCCTGGAGCTCCTTTTCTGTAAGAATGCCTTAGGTTTGGTAAAAGTAGGAATAGTTTCTTCTTTGGATTAGGTTTGAAGTCCTGTACTCGTAGATCTATGACTGGTTTTATGTATCTTTCTTGGAATATCAATTATATCGAGAAGGACAATAAACAAGAGAATGTCTTCAAAGCTAGCAGAAAAGAGGAGATATATGCTGTCTCACATATATAAATTTACTAAAAGAGAAAACTCCTCTCATATGCAAAGATAATGTTTAGCTTACATGCTCCTCCCAGTGACCTGGGGTTCACTTGGCTTCTCCAAGATTTTTCTATTCTAGCAACATGTGTGCCAAACTGGGGTTCAATTGTCATTTCACTAGGAAGAAGATACAGTAGGTGGTATAAATTTCCTCAGAATATAACAGCATCACATATATCCCCATGGATGCTTTGGCCATTTTGATCCCATTTGTTCAATTAACCAGAGTTGAATTCCTCATGTACTATAAATTAAATCTACTTTTCATCATCAAATGAGCCGCAATCCCAATCCCGCCACCCTCAAATTGTAATATGTAATTGCTGCAAAAAGTGTAGCATTCTAAAAGACACAAAAAGAGTATTGGCTAAGAGGAACAAGTGCTAGAGAAAAAGGAATAATATGGCTGAAAGCATAATGAAACTAAAGTACAATTGCCACACAAAAGGAGAACATGAATTGCTGACAATATTTTCTAGGTGTGCCCACAATTTATTTGGCACCGAGCACTCAGACACGAATGCATTATAGAGATGGATGAGGGGAGCATACATAGAACTCTGCATTTTACAGTATCCAGGATATGGATACAGAAGGGATTATCCTAATCAAAGACATTTAAAGTTATTCACATAATATTCTAGGTATATCATATGAGAAAATATAAGATGAGACCATTTACTTTTGATACAAGGAGGTCACACTTATTCTTAGCCATCAAATGTGTGTGATATTGATTATGCACAATGCTCAATAAAAAATTTCTAGAACTTTGTGCATTGTTCTTAGTGTCCAAATTTTAAATCTAGTGACTATAAATTATTGTGACCTCCTTGTACTAAACATAGATGGTCTCATAATATACATTCCCATATCATATTACATGGCTATATAGACATAAGTTCTACATATGCTGCTTCATGGTTTACTTATATTGTTTGTTTATAGCGGTATCATTTTAAACTTGCAAGTACCCTAGGAGTATCAGGTGCTGCACTTGATGTCATAATGTAGATCAGTGTTTAGAAACATGGCTGGGGATTCGTACTCGGCCCCTAACCAAGATGAGTTACTAAGGTGCAATGAACGAAAATCCGGCCGCCTTGCCACCTAGGCAGCCTGGCCGACAAACTGCCAAGGCTATCTGAACAGACATGCCTAAGGCGAGCGCCTAACCAGTCTGGGCACCCAAAAAAAAATCAAAACAAACTCAAATCCATCCAAAAGGAACTAAGCCCTTCTCCCTCTCTATCTCTCTCTCTCTCTTTCTTGGGTCCATGTGCGCTCTCTACATATGAGAAGAAGAAGAAGATGGACTCCAAGTGTTCGATGTGCAGCCTCTCTCTCTCTCTCTCACACACATGCACACACACACAAAGATACACATGGACCCATACACTCCCTCTTTATATGTAAGAAGAAAACAAGAAGAAGATGACCTCCAAGTGTTCGATGTGAGCTCTCTCTCTCTCTCTCTCTCTCTCTCTCAATCTCTACGTATCCTCCAAGTGTTCAAGACCTCTCTCTCACAAATACAGATTCATAAAAAAAGATAAAAAGAGTCTCTCACAAATACAGATTCATAAAAAAAGATAAAAAGAGGATGATCTTTAAGAATTTCATGCGAGACCTCACACACACACATACGTGTGCATGCTCATGCACGCACACACACACACGACACACATTCACAACACACACACACAAAACTACATATGGCCCGCACCCCAACAATCCCTTCCCTTAGGGCCGGCTTTGTGTCTGGACATCGCCGCCTAGCCAGCCGCCTTGTTGCCTAGGCGGCCCAAAACCTTGACCGCCTAGGCGGCCGCATCCACATTTTTTTAACCTTTCTTAGGTGACTCATCTCAGACTCAGCCATGTCACGCCTGAGCAAAGGCAAGGCCCAAAAATCCACCAAAAAATAGGGGAAAATGATAAAAATACCTTAAAAAAGAAAAAAGGAAAGTAAAATCCTAAAATTCACATAAAATGCTAAAAATAAAAGCGTACACATCATGAAATGTTAAAAAGGTCGATGTTATTCACCTGAAAAACAATAAATTCATAAAAAATATGGGGAAAAAAAGGAAGAAAATAGCAAACTAGAAAAATAAAAAGAAATAGAAAAGTAAGAACTAATTATAAATCAATTATAATTAATCTTGTAAAAAACTCAAATATGAATTTAAATTCACAAATGAATTTTTTTTGAGAAATAAATTAAAAAATGAAATTTACCGAAACGTTTAAGCCGATCTCCCGATCTTCATGCTCAATACGTATCGATGACTCCGATCCTTATGAGTTTATACGGCTCATATCAAAATCCCCGAACCTTCAGTTTTGAGTTCAATCTAGGGAGCTCTTGACAATTTGGACACAGTAAATCCGAATCTTAAATCTATCAAAAATCTAAGATTTTTGTGTTTTTTGTGGAAAAAGAAGCATAGGCTTGGATCAAAAACCTAAAAATAGGCATGGGTTCAATGGTCTTCAAGAATCAACCCAAATTTGTGAAGAAAACACGAATCTTTCAAATTAAGTCAAGCCCTTACTTTATATCTCAAAAAACTCTAAAATCTGATTGTTTTTCTCTCGAATCCAATGTTTCTAATGCATAGATCAAGCAAACCTCTAGCTAAGGCTCGAATTTTGGCAACAATGGGGGACTCTAGGGCTCAAAATCAGAAAATGAAAAAGGATGGCGGAATTTTGTCCTCCTATTTTATATTTAATAGCGTACAGTACTCAGGCTACCTCCTTGCCCGAGTACTACACCAACTTGCTTGAGTAGTAGAGTCAGCCCAAGTCTATACAATTTAGGGTGCGTTTGTACATACTCGCCCAAGTACTATACAAGGTAACCAGGGTGCTTGTCTGACTCACTCGAGGCCGATTTGACTCAGGCTAATTCTCGAACACTTGTGTATCAAACCATCAAACAAATATCTAATTGTTTTAGTCAGAGGCTGCCCAAGCGTCCTTGTTTACTTGAATGACTTATTATGGCAAAGTTCCTATTCCTCACTAATGTCCAAAAGCAAGGCATTTAAATTACCAAAAGATTGCCCATTTTGTGTTTCAGATTTAGAATCAAATATGTTGACTGCTATTTTGTATAGTGAATAAGGAAATCCAAAGACTGCCAGCCTGACCGAACCTGGAAATAGACCCTGCCCCAGACCTGTTAAGATCGGACCATGTCTGGGTCCATTGGGCCTGAACGGGTTCTGGCCCTAGTCAACCCAACCCAGACCCGACCAGCTTGCAAGCCTAATTATGTTGGTTACACTTAATTCTCAATTCAACTGCTCAAGAAATTTTGAGGTTATTTTATCAAATTGTAACAAAAGATCTCCCAAAAATGATCAGCAAGTTGTAGGAAAAAACAAGTAATAGAAACTAGATGGAACATTCCTCAGAAGCTAACTAAACCATGATATCAAGCAGAGCCACCATATGACCACATCAATTTGAATAAAGATGAATCTTCCTCAAGTCTAACTAAACCATGACATCAAGCAGATTGCTTGGTAATCACCACCATATGACCACATAAAATGGAATAAAGATGAATCTTCCTCAAGTCATCATATCTGTATGTATAGTCATCACGACAGGCCGAGACCAATGCCTTGACTAGTCGAGTCTAAAGCAAAAATCTAGTTTGGTCAAAAACAGGTGAAGATTAGTTTTTGATGAGTTTTAGCCAATCTAGCCATCCGATTTTGGCTAGTTTGATCAATTGAACAAATTTAAGAAAGTTTTCCTGATATATTTTATAGTTCAAACTTCTATTCATATTTTTCTTTTACTTTTTTAAAACCTAATCCAAGAAGTTCGACCAGGAGTTGAACCGGTTTTGATTGAACTAGACGCTTTGCCAGTTCGGCAGCTAGTCTGGTCCTCATAACTATGCTCAAATGTATCTTTCTGTAACTACTCGTGCAATTCCATTCAGTTATACACACGAAATTGCGTGGGTCAATGAGGAAGTTGAGGCCCATTCACTTATCCATGGTATTCACCAAGGTCTAAAAAATTGGTGGCACTATCCAGAATTAGGCGATCTGAATTGGGAATCATCAAGACCGCTCCGGATCCGCATAAAAACGGGAACGGTTCGAGTTTTTTCGATAAAAAAAGTGGTTTTAAAAAAAATCACCATTTCATACGAATTTAAGGTGAGTTTCACGGCCTGAACAGTGAAAATAACACGTGATTTCCATTTTTTCTTGTATAATTGATCCAAGGCAGGCTTTGCAGAGCATTATTGGTGACTATAATGCATCTAAACATTATAAAACACAGGATTGAATCACGGTTTTTAAAAACACTTCAGTGTTCAAAACATATCTGCCATTTGATTAATTTCAGGCGAAATAGATAGTTTTTGTGATCAAAATCAAAGGGGTTTTGAAGTTTAAAGTATTATTCAGAGGATTGTAGTTCTATTTTTTCTGATTAAACAATTATTTTGCTCGATTTTTGAAGAAATCGAGCTCTGACAATGTTTCTGAAATTATAGTGTTGATTTCAGCAAAATTATATCAATGGCTTTTTGAAGCTCATGATGTTCTTCATATTATTGTGTGAGTTATTTATGTTATTAACAAAGTTTTGTTCATCAATTTTTTAAGAAAGTGTGACTGATTCACGCGTACCAGAAGAACCCTAAATTTAAGAAAATTTCCACCATTTGATTAATTTTAGGAGAAATAGATAGTTTTTGTAATCAAATCATAGGGGTTTTGAAATTTACAATGTTATTCAGAAGATTGTAGCTCTATTTTTTCTGATTAAACACTTATTTTGCTTATTTTTGAAGAAATCGAGCTCGAACAACGTTTTCTGAAATTGTTGATCTGTCGAATTGTTAATTTCAGCTAAAATTGGGCACCATTTTGGATGATATCAGATGGTTTTTGAAGCTCATGATGTTCTTCAGATTATTGTGAGTTAGTTATATTATTAACAAAGTTTTGTTTATCGATTTTGAAGAAATCGTGACTGATTCACGCAAACCTGAAGAACCCTAAATTTCAAATTGAAAATTTCAATCAATATAAGTTGATTCAAATAGATTTGAGGTATTTATTAGGATCCTCATTATTTCAATTTGTATATCCATTAGTATCATGATTTATCATTTGGTTTTTTTTTATATGAATTTTTGTTGAAAATTCTCTATGGTTGTGACTCAAGTTCGCGTTCATCTGCCATTTGTGTAATTATAGACCCAATTTTGATCGATTTTCTGTAAATTTTTAGGCGTTTTGAAGCAACTGATTTTTTTATTTCTACTTTCTTGTAATTATAATCAATGATTCAATTTTATGTCAGGAATGTATATTATCATGTAATAAAAACTTGTATTTTTTAATTTTATCATCAATTTTTTTAATGCAATAGAATGTATGTTCTTGAATCTAGATACATAATTAAATTTTTCTTGATACATCAAATGTATGTATGTTCTTGTTTCTCTCAGTATAAAATAGATTTTTTTTCTATTTTCTTGTAATTATAATCACTGATCCAATTCTATGTCATGAATGTATAATTATCATGCAATAAAAACTTGTAATTTTTAACTTTATCGTCAATTTTTTTTGTTGTACTAGAATGTATGTTCTTGAATCTAGATACATAATTAAAATTTTCTTGATACATCAAATATATGTATGTTCTTGTTTCTCTCAGTATAAGAATAGATTTTTTTCTATTTTCTTGTAACTATAATGAATGATCCAATTCTATGTCATGAATACATAAATATCATGCAATAAAAACTTGTATTTTTTAATTTTATTATCGTCAGTTTTTTTTTATTGACTAAAATGTATGTTCTTGAATCTAGATACATAATTAAAATTCCTTGATACAAAAAATGTATGCATGTTCTTGTTCCTTTCGATATAAGAATAGATTATTTTATATTTTAACAGTGGTTTAAAAAAAGAATCGGAGCCCCGGATCGGTGAATCGGCGATCCGGATTGGAATCGGCCGAATCAGTCAGATTCAACCTTAAAACAAATCCAAAAAAATTATTAAAATCATTATAAATGTTGTTTTTTAAGAATCCAATAAGAAATGGGGCACTCCATTAAGAACTTTCATTTTTTTGCATCAACATGCCAATATTGAGATGTTTTTTCCCTGCATGAACTATTGTTAACCATTACATTTACATCACACGAAAGGAGAAGCATAGAATTATCATGGATGAACTATATCATCATAATGGACTACAATAAAGCATACAATTCATAAAATAGGACTTAATAATAAAATAAAAGACGACGTCATTCTCCATCTTGATCACGTTGATACCATTGATTGAATTCGTGTGACATTTCATTGACTCGATCTAGGAAAGAATCATCCAAATTAGTGGGCATATGACTATACCCAAATCTTTGAGTATTAGTATTTTGTTGCGCTCCTAATCCAAAATCCTCGAAGCTTATCCATCCTTCATGCACACCTACACTGTCGTACTCGTCCTACCCTCTTGCTGCTGGGACTCGGTATGTGAATAATTTGGTTGGGATAGGTTGGCCTCAAAATCATCACTCTCATTTTCCCTTATACCCTCTTCCCACTCTCCCTCATTAGATGCAATACCACCAACATCTACGACGAATTGTGGATATGTTGGCGAGCTCTTCCTCTTTCATGAGGCTCAACACCTTCTTAAAGATGGTCATCACCGATAGCCTCAAAGAACGCTCTCTTGTGCAACATTGGCTCCTATTCCTCTACAACCCATTGTTTTGCTGTGTCTGTGATAAATATTGGGTCCAAGTCTATCGGTCCCTAGTCTTCAAGCTTCTTTCTTATTTGTCGCTTTCAGAGGTTTAAGCTGTAATGAACGTAGACAAGTTTATGAAGCCTCTCCGAAGCGAGTCGATTCCTTCTAGCAGTGTGCAACAATTGAAACGTACTCCAGTTTCGCTCACACCTATTAACAGAACAAGTCTGGGAGAGCACCTTGATTGTTATCCTCCTTAGGTGAGGTGCATCACTACCAAATATCTCCCACCATTCAACTG
>NW_006498246.1:421669-433019 GCF_000471905.2 Amborella trichopoda
GTTAAAGGTTAACCTAGAACCATTTTAGTTTGATAATTTTTAGCAAGTCTAGTTCCGAAGAATCCTACAGTATCCTTATACATAGAAAGCTAAAAACAAAATATTGCGTTTTAGTGCTTATATTATTCCTCACAAATATAACAACTCAATGAAGTTCTTACCCAAATATTAAATATTACCTCATGTATTGCCGCTACCGTGTTTCGATGGCTTCTGTCCAGCCTGACAATAATGTATCTGACCCCTTCCATAATCTTGTGGGGATGTTTAGGTGTCAAATAAAAAAAATTGGGTTGAAGTAGTAACCTAAAAAATACATAGATAGAGAAAGGTCATTTAAATTTTCTTAAAAAAATATTTTAGAATTAAACATTCTAAGGATATAAACATATATGTACCTGCATAATGAATTGGACGGTCAAATTTGGGGTTCCACCTTCTTTCTGTAATCTCGATCCCTTTACTAGCAAAACTACACTTCTCCCCAATAGCTGATTTGACCCTCTCGATACCTTCGTAAAGAATGCCCATGGTAGCTTTTTTATCAGCATCCACCATTCTTAACATTGTGACCAAAGGGGCAATGGCCTCTATGACATTGGAACACCGAGACCAAAACCTCCTATCTGTGACTATGCCCTCCACTTTTAGCTCATTACTGGACTTCGAGAGACTGTCATTTGACCACTTTTTGCTGGTAAACAATCTCTTCAATGCAGCATGGGATTCTTGAATGGAGTCCACAACCAAGTAATCTGTCACAAAGCAGGTTATGGCTGGCCTGATTATCTCTTTTTTTCTGAGATTGTTCTCTGAATAAAAATAAGATTTTAGAGTGGTTATATATTAATCTTGACACGAACCTCGCTGCCTCTAGAGTCTCCTTCACAATTTTGATCTCGCCTATCTCCTCTAACATAAGATCGATGTTGTGTGCAGCACACGGAATCCATACTAGATGCTTCCTCTTATCCATCAACTTGTTATCTGCAAAAACACAAGCACCTGCATTGTATGTAATAAACTGGACCACATGCTTATCTCGAACTGGACCACATGCTTATCTCCCACCCCCTCCACTATCTGGTCATATAATCGTACCAAGAAGTTTGCATCCCTCTTTTTCCTTGAAAAGTCATTGCTAGACAGAAAGGTTGTACCATTTGGGGAATAGGCCAAGAAGCTAATATAATCCTTATTGCTAACTTTATTCAACCAATCATCACTCATGAGAGTAATGCCTGTTCTTGGTCAACCCTGTTTATATTCTTCAATCCACTTTCTAACTTCCTCCACCTCTTCTTCCAAGATCGGCCCACTGAGCTCATATGCAGTCAAGGGCTTTACCCTGGGACCGGCTCTCTGGATTGTGTTGACCATGTGCGGGAAATATGAGCTATTGGTTGCATTAAAGGGGACCCCTTTATCGTAGAACCATTTACCAACATATCTGCCCAATATGTTCCTTGTACCCTTCACCATGCCTTTGAGGGACATCTATTGTGACTTGAGCTTTGAGAGAAATGGGTTTATACGACCATGATCTGCAATATTGGTGCTCCTAGATAAGTCAGGAACAATTTCTTCAACGTCTGGTGCCTCTGGATACATATTGCCACCAACCCCTCCATACATATTCAAGTTGAGCCCGTCATACATGCTCAAGCTGGCCCCGCCATGCATGCTCGAGCTATGCTCACCAAAAATGATCACCAAAATTTAGTTAATCACACAAATAACACCAATAATCGTCTAAATAACATTGTTATCCTCAAAACCCCTCTGAAATCATTCAAAATGATGAAAATTTCAGTTTGGTAGATTTTTTAATTCTTTTTTCTAAAAAACACAGCCACAACTCCATTTCTTCAAAAAATCGAGCAATAAAAATTGGTAAATCCCATAAATTACACCCAAAATCATATGAAGAACAGTATTAACTTCAAAAACCCTCTGAAATAATTCATAATGGTGCTTTTATTCGTCTAAAATTTATAGTTTGGCTGGAAGAATATAAAAAAAAAAAAAAAAAAAAAAGCCCCAACTGTTCTTGAGAAAACCGTGACTCAATAAAAAATCAACCTCAAATCGAACAAAAAAGATAAAATGGGATACAATTTTGATCAATAACATTATACAGAACCAAAACCCTATGATATGAAGAAAATATTTGCTAAAAATAGATTGGAATCGATTAAATGGTGGAAAAAAAGAAGCTCTTAATGTTTTTCTGAATCCGTGACTTCAAACCCAAATTTGACTTGTAATCGACCAAAATAAGCGAAAATGGTGTATAATTTCTGCTCAATAACAGTATCATGAGTATAATAACAGTATCATGAGTAAGAACCTTCTGATTTGATAAAAAACAGTGCCCTATTTTGTTTACAAAACAAATAATTTGTGATCTAAATTCGAGTTTTCAATTCAAATATAATGGTTAATAAGGCTGAAAAGTGATAGCTAAAGCCTGAAAGATTCGATCCAAAGCCTGCAAGATCCAATAATTGATCAAAAAAATCCAAATTTTGATGATTTTTCATGCTTTACACTGTTCACCGAGTCTTGAACAGTGACTTAGGTGGTTCACTGTAGCGAATCGCCGGTTCTTCTCTAGAACCGAGCAACTCCATGTATTTTGTTGGAATCGACACGAGATGACCGACTCCCGTGTCGACTCGGGTGAGTCTGTAGCAACTCGCCCTTTTGTCAAACACTGCTTACAAATATACTTCTTCACCTACCTTGCTTCTCCCTACCTTTCCTCCCCTTCTCCCCCCTGTACCATTCTCCCCCCTCTACCCTACCCCTCTCAACGTTTCCCCACCTCCTCTTCTTCCCTCTGGGGATCAGGGCACACTCTCCTTGCCCCTAGTGTCCTCTCCGCCCTCTCCCCTACCCTCTCCTCCTCTGTTGCGGCCTGATCCTCCCCTTGCTCCCTCCTGCTCTATCTTTCCCTCTCCTCCCCACCCTTCCTCCTCCTCTCAACCTCTTCCTACCCTTCCCTTTGACCTCTACCCCTCCTATTCTCCGCCTCCCTTCCTCTGGAGCTGGCCTCGGGCTCGCCTGAGACCCTGGCACGCCCATCTCTCCCCCCTTTGCGAGTGACAACTACGAGGGGGTCAACGGGGATGGGCACGACCGCGATTTAAAAAGAATGAAGAAACTTTTTCGCATTATGGGCTTTCAGCATGATGGCCCTGAAGGACCTGCCCACTGGTTCTTCCTCGTAGACACTAAGAGTCAACAAAAGGTGAGCATTAAAGGACAAAGGGAGCTCTTTAACCTCTTCTCATCTATCTCTTATGGTGGCCCCTCTACTGTAGGTTTCCCCGTCACTATCTCCTCCCCACCTTTGAGGCGGTCTCCTAGATTAGCCTCTATCTCATCTCCTTCTCCATCACCATGAAGCTTCTCACCTGGAACATTAGAGGCTTGAGACACCCCTCCAAAAGGGAGATCGTCGACCTAGCCTTGAAATACCGTCCCACTATTATTGCCCTCACTGAAACCAAGCTACCCGAGCCTTCTCTTCACCTCATCCGTCAAGTATGGGGTAGGAGGCCATGTCAGTGGGCCATCCTACCAGCCGAAGGGGCTTCAAGAGGAATATGAGTGATCTGGGACCCCACAGATCACCTCCTACAATCCTCACATATAGGGAATTTTTCTGTTACTACCCTCCTGTCTCGCATCTCAGATGGCTTAGAATGGAAATTCTTGATCATTTATGGCCCCTGCTCTTCATCCCTGCGGTCTCGTCTCTGGACTGAACTGAACTTTGTGGCTTCCCTTCGCCACCCAATCTGGTGCTTGGGTGGAGACTTCAATATTACCTATTGGTGTCATGAGAGACTCCTACTCTCACATCTCTCATGGAATGACGGAAGTCTCGGACTTCATTTTTAGGAATCATCTCCTAGATATCCCTCCTCAAGGAAGCCGCTTCACCTAGTCCAATCACTCCCCCCAACCTACTCTCTCAAAACTCGACAGGTTCCTCCTAGCTCTGAATTGGGAGGAACGTTTACGCCATGGCCTTGCATAAACCCATTTCTGACCACTGTCCCATTCTTCTTTGCACCCAAGCCCTTAATAGAGGTCCAAAACCTTTCAGATTCGAACTAGCCTGGCTTGAAGAAAAATCCCTACCATCCTTGTTTCCCACCTGGTGGAACTCCTTCTCTAGCCAGGTTACGGAAAGAGCAGGTTTCAAACTCCAATCTAAGATTCAACTTCTCAAAGCATCCCTTAAAACTTGGAGTCGGTCCATCCCTGGGAACTACTCTCAAGTCAAGTCCGCTCTTCTAAAGTCCATCCAAGAACTGGACTGCCTTGAGGAGTCCAGTCCTCTGACTACCATTGAAGCATACTTAAGAACCCAAACCAAACTCGATTGTTTCTCTACCCTTAAAAAAGAAGAGCTCTACTAGTTCCAGAGATCTAGAGTCAATTGGCTCAAAGCAGGGGACCATAATACTCGTTTTTTCCATAGGATAGCAAATTATCGCCGGAGAGACAATTCTATCTCGACTATCAATTCAATAATAGCAATCTGATTCAGCTGGGAGAAATCGAGTTGGCTATTCTATCTTTTTTCGAGGCCCTTATGCTGCTCCGCGTGGTCCAAGACCTTCATGGCTAACCTCGACTTCCATATTTTGTCGGAAGAACAGGCTCAATGGCCGAAGCGTCCCTTCCTAGAAGAGGAAATTTTGAAAGCTTTAGATGACCTTGCCAAAGATAAAGCTCCAGGCCGAGATGGGTTTCCCATTGCCCCCTTCAAAATCTTTTGGGAAACCTTTTGCCCTAACTTTATAAAGCCATTAATGGCACTTTTATTGCCTTGGTCCCCAAGGTAAAAAGGGAAGAGGAACTAAAGGACTGTCGTCCTATCAGTTTGCTCAACTCCTCCAATAAAATCCTGGCTAAGGTGCTGGTCTCAAGATTACAACAGGTCCTTCCCTCAACTATCTCATCTTCACAGTCGGCCTTCATTAAAGATAGGCAGATCCTAGACGGTGTGCTAACTGCCCATGAGTGTATCCACTCAAGGCATTTGGCAAAAAAGCCAGGCCTCATCTTTAAGATCGACTTGAAGAAAACGTACAGCCACTTTAATTGGTCCGTTTTGGATGAGACAATGGAAGGATGGGTTTACGAGATCATTGAAGAAAGTGGATGAGAGGTTGCTACTCTCATCCACCTTTTCGATACTCATCAACGGAACCCCAAAAGGATTCTTCCCTTCGTCAAGGGGATTACGCCAAGGGAATCCCCTCTCCCCTCTCCCCTTTCCTCTTCGCTATCTCAGCCGAAGTCCTTAGTTGTTCCTTGTCCCGTGTTTACCAGGCTGGTCTCCTCACAGGTTTTAAAACTTCTCACCATGGGCCTATTGTGTCACATCTGCAATACACAGACGACACTTTGGTACTTCTTGATGCATCTCCCCAAGAAGTGGATAACTTGAGGCTCTATCTGAAATGTTTCCAAGTGGCCACAAGCTTCAAGGACAATATGGAAACATAAAAAATGATGGGTATAGCTGTTGCCAATGCCCAAATCAGAGAGCTCATTCCAAATTGGGAGTGCAAAGTTGAGGACCTCCCAACAATCTATTTGGGTCTACCCCTGGGGCTGGAAAAACCGAAAAAGAGACATTGGTCCCATGTGGTGGACAAGGTTGATAGAAGTTTGGCTGCGTGGAAAGGGAGATACCTCTCTCAAGCGGGAAGAATAACTCTAATCGAAGCAACCTTGGCCAATGCACCTGTGTACCTTATGTCGTGTTTTCAAATACCAACTTCAATGGCTAATCGGCTTGACCAATCATGAGGAACTTTCTCTGGTCAGGGCAGGCCGAGAAAACAAAATTCCATTTAATTTCTTAGAATATGGTCTGCTTACCCAAACAACAAGGGGGGTTGGGGATCACGCTCTTAAGAAAACACAATTTGGCCCTCTTAGGGAAATGGTGGTGGCGTCAGGCCACTCAAACAGACTCTCTCTGGGCTCAGGTACTATGGAGTAAATACAAGATTCCTGAATACACTTGGGTGTCAGACAGGAGACCTTGGACCAATGCATCAAGAGCATGGAAATCTTTCACCTCCTCTCTCGCGTTGTTCAAAAAATACATCAGGCTTCATCCAAGAGAAGGAACAAGAGTGCACTTCTGGTCAGATCTCTGACTTAGACACGCACCATTAAGGGACCTCTTTCCATCCCTTTACTCAATCGTAGCGAACAGAGATGCCACAATAGAGGATGAAATGGTGCCGGAGGGAGGTCGAAGAGTGTGGAACCCCTCATTCAAAAGAAACCTCTCTGCGGAGGAAACAAACTACTCTCTCCTTGTCGACATTATTGCATCGTTCTTTCATCCCTACACAAGGAAGGGATCAGCTGGTATGGACCCTTGCTCCTTCAGGGGTCTTCTAAGTGGCCTCTCTCTACAAGAAACTCATCCAACCTCCCACTTTCCACTTAAACCCCCCATCGGTTCTTTCTCAGGTTTGGCACACTATAGCACCTCCCAAGGTGCAAACATTCAATTGGATAGCGTGTTCCCAAAAGGCACTTGCAGGGATCCCAATCCCCAACAGATGTATCATGTGTTTGTATGAGGAGGAATCCAATCCCCACCTTTTCATCCATTGTAATCTTGCCCACGACCTCCGAAGCCTTTTGCTAGAACTGTTCGGTGTCCATTGGGTAACACCATTGACAGTCAAAGACCTAATAGCTTCGGATTATGCTTCTGCATGGTAAAAGGCGAGAAAAATCCTATGGAAGGCTGCAGTGGCAGCAACCATTTGGGTGATTTGGACATAAAGAAATGGCAGAATTTTCCAAGGACAGGTCTGCTTAGTCCCACTCTTTCACAAGGCTACAACATCCTCAGTAACCTTCTGGGCGTCTAACCAACACCTTTTCAAGGGTATCCCTACGAATTCCTTCCTAAGTCAATGGGAGAATATTCTTGTTCACCGACCAAGAAAGGAGAAAAGATCAAGCATCTCGAAGCCACCTCCAGACGGAGCCATTAAACTAAACTTCGATGGGTGTTCTTTGGGGAACCCCGGCCACGCAGAAGCTGGTGGCGTCTTTAGAGATCACCAACGTAATATCCTCTTCACCTACTCTGAATATCTTGGCTTTCAAGATTCCCAGTATGCCGAATCAATGGCCCTTCTCAAGGGCATGCAAAGCTTCGATCAATCTTGGAGGCAAAACCTAATAGTGGAGGGTGATGCATTAAACATCATTACTTGGGCAACCAGGAGATCTACACCTCCTTGGTATCTTACATCGATTTATGACGAGATTGTATACACCTACAGGGAAATGGTCGTCTTTTGGATACATACCTCAAGGACGTCAAATGAGTTCGCAAACCTCCTGATGAAGGACGGAGCAAGGGCCCATGACGAAGACCAGACCTGCTTCTTGCTTGCTCTGGACCACGGAGGATACACTTAGAAGTGTTCTTTACTACGTATGGGCAACCTTTTAAACCCATTTTTATAAACTCACTGTAAACTTTGTGAGGGGCAATCTTAGAACCCCATGTCTTGTTCAGGGTCTGTTGACCTATGCTTTTTTACCGGGAGTCGCGTCTAGAGGATACTCTCGAATTAACCCAAAACTGTACTCCCTTTCTCTAGAGCAATGCAA
Organism: Amborella trichopoda; assembly: GCF_000471905.2. The sequence continues at coordinate 429,347 of NW_006498246.1, forward strand.
AAGTTAACATTAATTAAAAAAAAAGGAATAATTTAAATTATGCATCATGAATGCACATTTTATTACCATAAAAAGTTGACAATAAAATTGAAAAATACAAGTTTTATTGCCTGATAATTATACATGCATAACCAGTGTCTAAAAAAATGGTGAGTCGAAATGGACTCGCTCGAGTCGGCACGGGAATCAGTTACCCTGTGTCGATTCCAGCAAAATACACGGAGTCGTCCGATCCTAGAGAAGAACCAGCGATTCGCTACAGTGAACCGCCTGAGTCACTGTTCAAGACTCGATGAACAATGTAAAGCATGAAAAATCATCAAAATTTGGATTTTTTGATCAATTATTGGATCTTGCAGGCTTTGGATCGAATCTTTCAGGCTTTAGCTATCACTTTTCAGCCTTATTGACCATTATATTCGAATTGAAAGCTCAAATTTAGATAAAAAATTATCAGTTTTGTGACGAACACGAATTTTTTAGGTTATCCATCATTTATTGGATTGCAAACGAAATAGGGCACTATTTTTTTATCAAATCAGAGGGTTCCTACTCCTGATAGTGTTATTGAACAGAAATTACACACCATTTTCGCTTATTTTGGTCGATTACAAGTCACGATTTCAGAAAAACAGGTAAGAGCTTCTTTTTTTCGCCATTTAATTGATTCCAATCGATTTTTAGCAAATATTTTCTTCATATCATAGGCTTTTGGTTCTCTATAATATTGATCATAAATTGTATGTCATTTTATCTTTTTTGTTCGATTTGAGGTTGATTTTTTATTTTGAGTCACGGTTTTCTCAAGAATAGTTAGGGCTTTTTTTTCGTGCCAAACTATAAATTAAAGCACCATTATGAATTATTTTAGAGGGTTTTTGAAGTTAATATTGTTCTTCATATGATTTTGGGTGTAATTTGTGGGATTAACCAACTTTTATTGCTCGATTTTTGAAGAAATGAAGTTGTGGCTGCGTTTTTAGAAAAAGAGTTCAAAAATCCACCAAACTAAAATTTTCAGCCGAATTAGGGCATCATTTTGAATGATTTCATAAGGGTTTTGACGATAAAAATGTTATTCAAACGATTATTGCTGTCATTTGTGTGATTACCTAATTTTGGTGATCAAGTTTTTGAAAAATCGTAATTGTTGGTGTTTTCATTTTTTTTTTAAATAACGTGATTTTCTGAAAAATAGTGAAAAATTGCGACCAAGTTTGATTATCATGAGAAATTAACTTGCATTTTTCAATTTTATTGTTAAATTTTTAATGCAAAAAAATGTATTCTTGATGCATATTTTATAATTATATTATCTTGAATGACTATATCATTGTAAATATTATTTGTGGCATTGTGAATGACTATATCATTGTAAATATTATTTGTGGCAAGTCTACATGTAGTGGCATTGTGGATGACTATATTATTGTAAAATTTTTTTTATTGATACTATATCATTGTAAATTTTTTTATTTTTTTTTCTTGATTCAAAGTTTGGCTTGTACATACTCTTTTCACCTATAATGTTGCATAAATAATTTTTTTTTTGCCAGTACAATCTAATTCATGCTCGTCAAAATGAAGATTTGTGGCGAGTCTACATGTAGTGGCATTGTGAATAACTATACCACTGTAAATTATTTTTATTGATACTATATCATTGTAAATATTTTTTTTCCAGGATTCTAAGTGACTTATACAGACTCTTTTTATCTATAATGTTGCATAAATAAAAATTTTCCCAGTAGGAACTAATTCATGCTAGTCAAAATGAAGATTTGTGATGAGTTTATATGTAGTGGCATTGTGAATGACTATACCATTGTAAATATATTTTTTATTGATACTATATCATTGTAAATTTTTTTTTTTTTCTTGATTCTAAGTTTGGCTTATACATAATCTTTTCACCTATAATGTTGCATAAATAATCTTTTTTTGTCAGTACGATCTAATTCATGTTTGTCAAAATGAAGATTGTAGCGAGTCTACAGTAGTGGCATTGTGAATGACTGTATCATTGTAAATCTTTTTTTATTGATACTATATCATTGTAAATATTTTTTTTTCTTGCTTCTATGTCTGACTTATACAAACTCTTTTTATCTCTAATGTTGCATAAATTAAATTTTTTTTGCCAGTAGAAACTAAAATATTTTTATCAGTAGAAGTATTTTGCATGAACAATAAAGATAACTTGATAAACTACCCCTACACATTATCAATACACATGGTGATTATTTTTCATGTTGAATTGTCAGGTTCATTCTTAACCATTTACTTCTTTAAACAGTTGAACCATGACAAAATTCAGGGAAGACCCAGCATGACAACATGGGGCCAGACTTGATCCCAACAAAAAAGTTAAAATTATTTGTAATTACTGCCAAAAAGTGATAAGTAATGAGGTACATAGGTTCCAGCAATACTTGGCAGGGGTTAAGGGAGATATTTCTGCGCGCAATAGTGTCCCTATCAATGTAAGAAAGCAAATGGCGGCCATTCTCAATGCTACCAAAGGTAAAAAAGTTGCAAAGCAAAAGATGGATGAGGAGACAACTGGCTTATATACGTCATCGAGCGGCATAGATCCAGAAGAGCAATATAATAATGACTGGGAAAGAATGAGCTTGCACGAAACGTACAAAAGGAAAAGTGGGTTTAACATGCCTGGTGATTGTGACATGGGCATGCATGGTGGGCCCAACCCAAGCATGCATAACAGGCCCAACTCGAGCATGCATGGCGGGCCCAACTCGAGCATGCATGGCGGGGCCAGCTCAAATATATATGGAGGGGTTGGTGGCAATATGTATCCAAAAGCACCGGACGTTAAAGAAACTGTTCCTGGCTTATCTAAGAGCACCAGTATTGCAGGTCATGGTCGTATAGACCCATTTCTCTCAAAGCCCAAGTTACAACAGATGACCTTCAAAGGCATGGTGAAAGGTACAAGGAACATGTTGGAAAAATATGTTGGTAAATGGTTCTACGATAAAGGGATCCGGTTTGATGAAGCCAATAACCCATATTTCTCACCTATGGCCAAGCCCGGCATAAAGCCCCCGACTGCATATGAGCTCACTGGGCTGATCTTGGATGAAGAGGTGGAGGAAGTTAAGAAGTGGATTGAAGAATATAAACAGGATTGGCCAAGAACAGGCATTACTCTCATGAGTGATAGTTGGTTGAATAAAGTTAGCAAAAACTATTATCTTAACTTTTTGGCCTATTCTCCAAAAGGTACAACTTTTTTGTCTAGTAAAAACGTCTCAGGGAAAAAGAATGATGCAAACTTCTTGGTACAACTATATGACCTAATAGTGGAGGCATAGAGCATCAATCTTACGCTAGAGGAGATCGGCGAGATCAAAATTGTGAAGAAAACTCTAGAGGCAGCGAGGTTCGTGTCAGGATTTATATATAACCACTCTAAAATCTTATTTTTGTTTAAAGAACAACCTCAGAAAAAAGAGATAATTAGGCCTGCCATAACCCGCCTAACGGTTGTGGACTCCATTCGGGAATCTCAAACTGCATTGAAGAGATTATTTACCAGCAAAGAGTGGTCAAATGACCGCCTCTCTATGTATACAGATACTGTAGGATTCTTCAGAACTAAACTTGCCAAAAATTCTCAAACTAAAATGGATCTAGGTTAACCCTTAAC
>NW_006498246.1:433512-448360 GCF_000471905.2 Amborella trichopoda
AATCCAGTTGAATGGTGGGAGATATATGGTAGTAATGCACCTCACCTAAGGAGGATACCAATCAAGGTGTTCTCCCAGATATGTTCTACTACTGGGTGTGAACGAAACTAGAGTACATTTCAATGGTTGCACACTATTAGGAGGAATCGATTTGCTTCAAAGAAGCTTCATAAACTAGTCTATGTTCATTACAACTTAAACTTCTAAAAGCAACAAATAAGAAGGACGCTTGAAGACTACGGGCCGATAGACTTGGACACAATATTTGTCACAGACACAGCAGAACAATGGGTAGTAGAGGAATAGAAGCCAGTGTTGCACAAGAGAGCATTCTTTGAGGCTATCGGTGAGGAAGATCTTGAAGAAGGTAATGAGCAGCATGAAAGAGGAAGCAGCCCACCAACATATCCACAATTCATCAGAGATGTCGGTGGTATTGCACCTAATGAGGGAGAGTGAAAAGGGGGTATAAAGGAAAATGAGAGAGATGACGATTCTGAGACCACCCTATCCCAACCAAATTATTCACATACCGAATCCCAACAGCAAGAGGGTAGGGACGAGCATGACAATGTAGGTGAGCATGAAGGATAAACAAACTTTGGGTATTTTGGATTAGGAGCACACAAAATACTAACACTTAGGGATTTGGGTATAGTCAGGTGCCCACTAATTTGAATGATTCGTTTGTGGATCAAGTCAATGAATTGTCATGCGAATTCAATCAATGGCACCAGTGCGACCAAGATGAAAAACGACGTCGTCTTTCATTTTATTATCAGGTCGTATTTTACGATTTGTATACTTTATTGTAGTTTATATATGATGATATACTTCATCCATGATAATTCTATGCTTCTCCTTTTGTCTGATGTAAATTTAATGGTTATCAATAGTTCATGCAGGGAAAGAACATCTCAATATTCGCATATTGACGTAAAAAAATGAAAGTTCTTAATCGAGTACCCCCATTTCTTATTGGATTCCTAAAAAGCAACATTTATAACGAATTTTAATAATTTTTTTGGATAGCCGATTCGGCTAATTCCAAATTCGGATCGCTAATTTACCGATCCGGATGGGTTTTTGAGGTGCCCGATCCACTGTTTGTAAGAATGTGATGTTCCATGCTCACTTCATAGCAGTGCTCACTTCACTACATAATTAAATTTTTATAACAAATAACTTGGAATGGAAATTTGGAAATATGTTTATGTATGGACACTCAACTTAAAGAATACATGATCTCTCCTTGAAGCAAACACTGATGCTGAAAGAGTCATCTAGAACTTGAGATGGGACTCAACATAGATCACTTATTGTAATGAGAACATAACTTTTAAATGAAAAAATATATTTTGGGTTTGATGCCCAAAACACGAATGTCATTTGACTCAAGTGATATTAGTGGGTCACATAAATACCATGATATTTTCTCAAGAATTAAAAACAAATATGATAAAATAGTTTTCACATTCCAGACCAACATTCAAAATGATTTTTTGACCATTTGCATACTCAACAGTTATCATGTCCAAATCTAAGGAAGACCCTGCATGGCAACATGGGATCAAAGTAGATCTAAACAAAAAAGACAAAATAATATGTAAGTATTGCAAAAAGGTTATAAGTAGTGGGTATAAATCAGTTCAAACAGCATTTGGCAGGGGGTTAAGGGGGAGGTCCATGCGTGCAACCATGTACCTTCCAAAGTCACGAGACAGATGTCGGATCTCCTCAAGGCTTATAAGGGTAAGAAAATAGCCAGAGAGAAGATTAATGACGACATGGCCAGCCATTATGTGCCATCAGGTGGGGCAAATCCAGACCGACAACTCAACAAAGACACGGAGGATGCAATGAGAGCCAGTTTGGAAGAAATACACCAACGAGAGAGTGGGATGGGTATTTATGAAGGGCATGGTACAAGAATGTATGGAGGGCCTAGCCAAAGCATATATGGGGGGCCTGACCAGAGCATGTATGGAGGGCCCAACTCGAGTATGTATGGAGGTCCCGGCCCGAGCATGTATGTAGGGCTCGAGCTGAGCATGTATGGAGGGCCCGACCCAAGCATGTATGGTGGACCCGACCCGAGCATGTATGGTGGACCTGACCTGAGCATGTATGGAGGGCCAAGCAGAGGGGCACCTGGTGCGACTTCAAGAGCTGAGGGGTCGTCAGGGACAACCTCATCCCACGATATAGAGGAGATTACTCATGGCTTGTCTAGCATGAGAGGAGCACACAGTAAATCGGTGAAGCCAATGAGGGATGAGGTTGATCCATTCACCTTAAGGCATAAAACTCAACAAATGACCCTAAAAATCTTGATAAAAGGTACACGTAAAAGAAAGGCAAGAGGCATTGGGAAGTGGTGGTTTTCTAATGCAATCCCCTTCCATGCAGCTGATAACACATATTTCCCCTCTATGATCGCTGAAATTCAGAGTGTTGAGCCTGGGGTGAAGCCTCCTATAGCATATGATCTTAGTGGGGCAATCTTGGATGTAGAAATGGAAGATACTAACAAATGGATTATTGATCTTAAACAAAGTTGGCCGAGAACGGGCATCACCATCATGAGTGACAGTTTGCATGACAAAACCAATCAGAAAGACTTCCTGAACTTTCTAGCTTATTGCCCACGCGGTACGACCCTCTTATCCAGTGTAGGATGTGAAGTTCCTGACACAACTATTGAATTAGATAATCGACCAGGTGAGAGAGAAGACTACGGTCCAGGATCCTGAAATGTTACCTCAAGTTCTAGAACTGATGCTGAAAGAGTCATCCAGAATTTACTGATGCTGAAAGAGTCATCTAGAACTGATGCTGAAAGAGTCATCCCAATTAGCAGCACTAACTGAGGTAACATTTAACAATTGTTGTAGCCTATAAATATTTTATTAACCTGATGCACCTGAGACATAATTAAAGCCCTAAAGCATGATGTCTTTCTCAGATGTCCATGTATAAGGATGCGGAAGGCTCGTTTGTAAGAATACTTGCGATAACTTCTTGAAGTACGATGGATCCAGGTAATCTATAGGTGTGAGAACAGGTCGGATCGGAATCGAATCCGAATAGCATGCATTGGATCGGGGTCGGATTAGGGTTCAAATCCGATCCTGGATATTCAGATACATCGGATCTGGATCATCAAGATCCAGATCCAGATTATATATATACCATTTTAATAAAATTATATATATAAAATTAAAATTTACTATTTAAAAAATCTGAGTTGGATCTGGATCGGATCCACCTGCACGCGGATCCGATCCAAATTTCAATTCGAACCTAACTTTTGGGTCCCAATTCAGATTTTGAATCCAAATTTTGGGTCCATACCCGGATCCGAATAGGATCCGAAATCCGGGTTTCGGATTCGGATCGGGTGAATTTTTCTTATCAAATATTTCGCCTCTTTCTTACAACACATATTACATTTTATTTCAGCTGAATGGTGGGAGTGTCATGGTGGAGACGCACGTCACCTAAAGAGAATAGCAATCAAGGTGCTCTCCCAGACATGTTCAGCTATTGGATGGGAGCGGAACTGGAGTACCTTCCAACAGACACACACCCCAAGAAGAAATCAATTGAGTTCCGCCCTGATTCATAAGCTCGTCTTTATTCATTACAATTCAAAGCTTCGACATCGAAATATGACAAGGAAGCTTGAGGATTACATCCCAATCAACTTGGACTCGATATTTCTCTTTGATACAGCAAAGGAGAAGTTGTGGAGGAAGAGCCTCGAGTGCTGAACAAGAGAGCATTCCTCGAGACAATCGGTGAGGAGGGTGAAGGAGAAGATATTGATGAGCAGGGAGGAGGGGGGAGTAACAGCACGTTCCCCCCACAGACATTTGAGCAATTTCTTAGAGATGTAGGTAGTGTTGCACGTGTTGAAAGAGAGCAATGGGTAGGGGAGGAAATGAGGGATATTATGATTTTGAGGCAACCCTATCCCAACCAGGATATATACAACCCGAGATACAGTAGCAAGATGGTTGGAACGGGATAGAGTATGGGGAGTGAGCAAGAGAGTAGAAGCCATCACGAGGGCTGGCAAAGCCTTGGGGACTACGGGCAAGGAGCGCAGCAGTCCTCCAACCCTAAGGGATATGGGTATTGTCAGGTTGGCACCAACCCAGAGGGATATGGGTATTGTCTGGTCGACACCGGTAATTCTAAGGCGTTCATGAATCGACTCAATGACTTGTCGAGAGAATACAATGAGATGCAACAATGAGGAGCAAGGAGATGCAACAATGAGGAGCAAGGACAAAGCCGCCTTTCGTTTTGGTATTAGGTTGTTTTTTGGTTGTTGTATGCTCAATTTGAACTTTGTATTTCTGTACTTGATTATTATAGACTCTTTTTTTCAATGATATGAATGAATTGTTAATACAACAGACATCCAGGCAGGAAAATAATGACTCAGACTCTCAGTATTCACTTATTTTTACGAAGTAATAAAAGTACATAATGCATCACTCTTAATTATGTTTAGAAACTAAAAGAACACTATTTTTAGAGATTTATAGTGATTTTTTGAAAAACTTTTGAGACAAAAATTGCCGATTCTGCTGAATCTCTGATCCAATCCACCGATTCTCTAATCCAACATGGGTATAAGTGTGACTGATTCGAGTCACCGATCCTTTTTCTTAAACCTTGGTATTCACAATGACAAAAGTCATGGATTTCTTAGTATAATGGTTAGATCCCATTCACAAGTCAAGGGAACATGGTGAAACCAAGGTTTAAAAAAACGGATCGGTGACTCGTATTAGTCACACCCATACCCATGTCAAATCGGAGAATCGGTGGAATCGGCAATTTTTGTCCCAAAAAATCACTAGAAATCTCTAAATATAGTATTCTTTTAGTTTCTAAACGTAATTAGGAGAAATGCATTTCATTACTTTGTAAAAATAGGTGAATACTGAGAATACGAGTCATTGTTTTCATGTCTGGATGTCTGTTGTGTTAACAATTCATTCATATCATTGAAAAAAAGAATTTATAATAGTCAAGTACATAAATACAAAGTTTAAATAGAGTATACAATAACCAAAACAAAACCTAATACCACAATGAAAGGCAGCTTCATTCTTGCTCCTCATCGCGTAGTTGCAACTGATTGTATTATTCTCTCGACAAGTCATTGCGTTCGTTCATGAATGCCTCAGAATCGCCAGTGCCGACCTGACTATACTCATATCCCTCAGGGTTGGTGCCGACTTGATCATACCGATATTTTTAAACTAGGAGAAATAAGAACATACATACATTTGATGTATCAAGGAAATTTAATTATGTATCTAGATTCAATAACATACATTTTAGTGTATTAAAAAAATTGGTGATAAAATTAAAAACTACAAGTTTTTACTTACGACCAAAATTGAGGCCATAATCAAACAACCACTAAGTATTTTCAACAAAAACTTCATATAAAAAAAAAAAAACCAAATGATAAATCATGACACTACTGGATATACGAATTGAAATAATGAGGATCATAATAAATGTCTCAATTCGAACTAAATCGATTTATATTGATTGAAATTTTCAATTCCAAATTTAGGGTTCGTGTGAATCAGTAACGATTTCTTCAAAAATCGATGACCAAAACTTTGTTAATAACATAAATAACTCACACAATAATCTGAAGAACATCATGAGCTTCAAAAACCCTTTGATATCATCCAAAATGGTGCCCAATTTCTGTTGAAATCAACACTTCGGCGGATCAACAGTTTCAGAAAACGTTGTCAGAGCTCGATTTCTTCAAAAATCGAGCAGCACAATGTGTTTAATTAGAAAAAAATAAAAAACAGCAAAAGAACTACAATCCTCTGAATAACACTTTAAACCTCAAAACCCCTCTGATTTTAAATACAAAAACAATCGATTTCGCCTGAAATTAATCAAGTGGTGGAAATTTTATGAAATTTAAGGTTCTTCAGGTACGCGTGAATCAGTCACGCTTTCTTCAAAAATCGATGAACAAAACTTTGTTAATAACATAAATAACTCACACAATAATCTGAGGAACATCATGAGCTTCAAAAACCCTCTGATATCATCCAATATGGTGCCCAATTTCTACTGAAATCAACACTTTGGTGGATGTACAATTTCATAAACGTTGCCAAAGCTCGATTTCTTGAAAAATAGAGCAATGTATTTAATTAGAAAAACAGAAGTTCAATCCTCTAAATAACACTTAAACTTCAAAACCCCTCTGATTTTGATCACAAAAACTATCTATTTCACCTGAAATTAATCAAATGGCAGAAAATTTTTGAATGCTGAAGTGTTTTTCAAAACCGTGATTCAATCCTATGTTTGATAATGTTAGATGCATTATTGTCACCAATAATACTCTACAGAGCCTGTCATGGATCAATTATACAAGAAAAAGTAGAAATCACGTAATATTTTCACTGTTCAAGCATAAAATCGGTGAGACTCGCCCAAATCCATGAGAATCGACGATTTTTTAAAAAAACCACCGGTTCTATGGATTAAACTCAGATGGTTCCCGTTTTTTATGCGGATCCGATGCGGTCTCGTCGATTCCCCATCCAGATCGCCCGATTCTGGATCAGGTCACCTATTTTTAAAACCTTGGGTGAAACCATAAATAAAATGTGTGCTGGGGATGGGTGTAAATGATCCAATAGAAACATCGAAACATGGCTTGTTTCAAAATCTCACCTTTCTATCGAGAAGAAAAACAATGTAGATAAGCTTGCCATGTTTGGAGTACCTCTCATCAGCCTCTCTTGCTGATCTCCCACCTTTCTAAATTATCATGAAGGATCTCCACCTTCCACATAATGTATATCCACAAATTGCTTGGTTGTAATTTTTCGAAATGTAGCTTCATGCTTTTTTCTCTTATATAAACAGGTTATTGGCATCTTGTATTAAGGAGAGGCCAGCTACTCACCCATGCAACAAAGAAACAAAGAAAAAGAAAGGATGTGAGGCTGCTAGAAATCCCTGGCTTCCGACCTGCTTAATTTGCACTGAAGCTTTAGAGAGGTGGGCCAATAGTGATTGTCAAATTTACAACCCACACTAGAGAGAGAGAGAGAGAGAGAGAGAGAGAGAGGATGTCACTATGCCCCTAACCATCAGTTTGTGGAGCGTGGAGCCACTATGCCCCTGGTTTAAAGAACAGGACTGATTTCACACAAAATTCATTCTGGAGCTCACCAGGATGATCTAAGGTTCGCAGCAGTTTTTTGTCCTTGTGTTTTTGGATAGTCGATGTTTTAAGCTCCCCTAGAAACCAAAAGTGAGATTGTAATTCTCCAGTTCTCCAAAAATTGTGATCAGCACATCCACCATTGTCTTTCTATTTATTTTTCTGTATATTAACATTTCACTTTCCTACCTGACTTGGTTGCAAGTCAACATTGATCCTGCCATAAACCTATAATCTAAAGTTCTAAACTGAAGACAGACTAAAATCTGCAAGATTTTCGTAAAGCAGCAAGGAAAGCAATAGTTCCAATGTTCAGCTTTCTAGCTTAGGATAAAACCCATTCTGCTTTTCCAAATCACTATTCATTTTAGATCAAGGAAGACACTCATAAGCACAAATTCAACCAAAATATTATTCATAAGCAACAAAAGCAACAGTTCAAGTACTAAGGGAATAGTCTTTTCAAAATATGGTCCAAGAAATTTGGAGGATTTCTTGTACCAGTTGTCCACATGGCGGCAAACATCTATAGTCCATATTGTGAAAATTAGGAAGTTTTTTATTCTAAGCATCAATTTCCAGGGCGATGGTTAGAGCAGTGTATCAAACAAAATTTTGGGTATTCTTTATGACCCCATTTCAGAGATCTTATGCCATTCCCCTAAAGGTGCAGGTGTGGACGTGGCAATAACATAGCCACAATAAAACTGCACAAAACTCATGTACGTGGATTCTTGCATGTTTGCTTAAAGCACACCTCAGTACTATTGCATCTAACTCAATGCTATTATATCTGCACAACAAATGGATCATTCTTAATGGAAGCGAAGATGTCCTGAGCCAAATTAATTCAATTAAAACCAACATTGACAAGAATCTGTTGCAGTAAGAAGATACCATAGAAATTTCAATTTGGTATTCTCTGTATTGATACAATACAAGAGGAAAAGTTACCTTTAATGTATTGGATATATTTTATACACTGTTTAGAAGTACTAATACCAAATACTCAAGAATGTATTTCACAGTTACAAAAGCAAATAAATAACATACACCAAAAGATTTTGCACTAAAAAATTAGGCATACGATGATATATGACAAACCACAACTCAAGGTACTACCCAAAAGGTCATCTACCTGAGCCATGAATCGTGGAAGCATGATCCCAAGCAACTGTTCTAGAACTCGATTTCCCGTTGATTCAATCAATTCCTCTGGTATTGCTCGAAAAGCAAATGGTATCTCGATGACAACCTGAAGAATTCCATAGTTAAAAAGATATATTAGAAAAAATATATGTCCCGTGGCATGCTTCAGATTCCAACTGCAAGAATGATTACCAATAGCCACCTCTATAGTTGTCTCCGATTTAAGTTGTTCAACTGATGAGTTGCCGTTACTAGTACTGCAGGAAATTTTATTCACCATAGAAGCTGCATTTTGCATTCAAGATAAAGGGTCAAATGAGCCTTAATAAGCATATATGGTAAAATAAAATCCTATCTAACCGCTTTTTTTATTTATTTGTAGACTGTAATTGCTGAAAGTGATGGCCACTGGAAACTTCAGTAAGAACTTAGTGAGAATGGATGCGCACCAATAGCTACAGAGTGGCTCTCGCAATATAATTCCCAAACGTCAAGAGTTTGACTGTCCACCAATGGTATCAATGTAGAGGAAACTTGGATAGGAGATGGAATTACACAAGTTCTACTCTAGTAACAAAAATGATTTTTAAGAGCTGAATTGACATGTTGTCCACAACAACCACACAGCAATGGGGATTCAAAGCACCCAATTACAAGAAAGTGAGGATGTGCAAGAAATCAAGAAGAACCAGACCATAGTAATGATTATAGTTGCATATAGCAGGCAATGGTCCTTAGCAAAGTATGACGATTATAATATTAGTTTGTAGTTCTAACAAATAATGATGTTAATTGTCAGTTTGACCAAGAAATCAGTTAATGCACGCATCCACAATGGAAGCTTGGAAATGCATTTGTCCATATAAGTTTTAAGAGGGAGATTAGAACCAGAGGCTTGCAAAATGAGAATACTTATTCAAGTTCACATGCTAAGAATTTTAAATAAAAACACCCAGATTGAATTATTTGGGGTCTCAAAGTTTTTAGTTTTTTCTTTTTTGTCTTTACTTTGTGTGTACCTGACCCAACCGCTCCCTTCCCCCTCAACTTCACAAATGGATGAGCAAAAAAATGGATTCAAGTAAGTTTGGAAATGAATTTCAAAATATGTTTTTCTTTGATAAATCCTGTAGTACAATGGTGTTGGACTCAACCAAGTCCCTAGGCTTACCTAGGTCTCACAGATTCACCTAAATTCTATCCAAGCACCACAAGTTAATCATGAAGAACAGATATTCCCACAAATCATCTAGATGAGAGATATTTCCACATATCACCTAGACTGGCTAGTTGAGTCAACTTGAAAAGCACCATGTCAACAAGCCACATTTCCAGACTTTGATCCATGTATGCCTCTGAAAACGAGGTTTGCAAATTGATTCTCGATGACCCTTATGTTTTGAAACCACTGGAATTGGGACACAATGAGCACAAAGTCATTGGTGGTCCATCATCACAGACCTTAAGATTAAACACAGGATTTAAACAACCAAAAAGGTTCCCTTCTATAGTAAAATAATCAAAACATCTTAGTGCATACAATGTTAATAAAAAGCGCGTGCTTGTTTGGAGATCACAGTTTGAAGCACTGCAGCTCACCAGATTATTTGGGGACCAACAATTTTGAAAGCATTATCTCAAAGTTAACAGGGTATAAGATTTATCAAGTCAAATACATGGACACTTCCTTGTATAAAATGAAATAAATTGAACATTGACAAATCCCCCCCAGAAAAAACATAGTTTCGGTAGGTTGAAGTGGAATTGTCAGAGGCTTCTGTGGACATTATCGAGCAATTTTTACTTTAAACATGGGCATCTCAATAACTATAAATAAATTAATGAAGTACTTGCAAAAGGGATCCTGCTTTGGATTCAAGTAAAATCCTCTTGTCCAGAGAACGAGCAAAGTATTTGGGCCTCCACAGCAGATCACATAAATATCATGATGCCTGGGTTTTGTTTATCAACACAAACGGAAGTGGAACTCAAGTGATCAATTTTTATTGTCCGAGGATTCAACTATCTTTTGGTCTAGAAGATAACAATATGAAAACGAGTAACAAGAAGTTGTATGCGAAAGGTAATACCTATATCTATTGATTTCAGCTATATGCCCACAGACCTAGTTTCCTCCCACAACAGACAGAAAGAAAGATTGATTAATGGCTTCAGATTACAATTTTCAACCAAAAAAAACAAAAGAAAATAAGAATCGCAATAACAAGCATGTCCATTCATCAGTGAAGAGGTGCAAACCAATATAACATTTAGTGGATATATGAGAACACCATAGAGAAAAAATCTCTCTCAAAAAAAAAACTGGAGAAAAAAATATATAAATGGAAAGAGCAAACCATACCTGAGAATTTTTCATTCTGTGCAACCACAAAAGGGGAACCTTCAAGCTGTTCGCCATCCATCACCCAACAGTAATGAAAAAAGAAAAACCCGCCATCAGAAAAACAATGATAAAAGTGATAAATGAAAAATAAGAAGATGACAAAGAAAATAAATAATGGCTGCATCTAAACAATCTTCCCCTTCTTTCTTCTAGGGAAACAGTTATCAAAGAAACTAAAAAAAAATTGGGTATTTAGAATACCAGATTGTGAAGCTAGGCTGCATTAAATAATATACAAACCTCTGCCATGCGAGAAGATGTGTAGCCATCAAAGCACTCGTGACCATGGCAGAGGCAGTAACGAGAAAAGAAAACCAGTGGTAGCAAGGAAGAAGCTGTGAAATTGTGTATATTTTTCTTTCTTTTATTTTGTAGATAGATACCCTTTCATTGATCATATTGGCTGTATTAGGATATTTTTCTTTACTATTTTGTACATCACACAAGCTATATAATGTACACCAACATATATGGGATTTTCTCCCATAAGGAAAATACAAAAAAGACAGGATTTCTCACATGTTATCAGAGCCTGGTGGTAGACCTCTTTGTCCAGGATCAGTCACCGGCAGTGTGAAACGGTTCACTGTACCCAGTCCCTAAAATACCCTCAAACCACCATTTGAATCTAACGCTCTACAAAACAGCACCGACCGAAAAAACCCATCTTTCTCTATTTCATTTTGGTGGTGCCATCATAGGGGTACCAAAGACTGTAGCGTTATTTGCCTCTTGGTCATTGGTCTGTTGCTCTTTATCTATCTCAAATAATCAAACAAATAATGAGAATCAAAAACACAAGTGCTTGCAAACCACATTGAGCCCCTTGTCCTCTTCAAGATTCTCCATGAAACATATTTGGCATTTGAGGCTACTGTTTTTGTCTTATTGAAGAGGGAAGACTGAGTAATGGAGTTTGGAATCCTAGCTAGGACACCATCTCCTGGTTAGAGTTGTGGTCTTGGAAAAGACGCAGGGCACTGCTTCTGAGCCATTGATTAGGGCAAATCTAGGCCACAAACCTCTCCCAAAGGAACCTTGAAAAAAAACATCTACAAAGAAAGACCTACATCTTGACTGCTAGAGAGATTACAGGATCGACGATCACCCATCTGATCTGAAGCACTCTTAACTCGGCTTGAATTTCTTTGAACATAAATGGCAGGGTCATGATGGCTCTGCTGAAAACTTGCGGAGACAACTGTATAACTGAATTTTTAAAACCAAGCACAGGGAGCTTGTTTAAGCCCATAGAGTGCCCGCCTTAGTCGGTAGACTCTATTATTAAAATCGAAAATCCAGGAGGTGACTTCATATAAACTTCTTTTGCAAGATTGCCTTTAAGAAATGCATTTTTGACATCGAGTTTATAGGGAGGCCATTGGAGAGTAGCAACCATAGAAATCGCGGTGCGCACTGCAATCACGTGGCCAACAAGAGCAAAGGTTTCAGCAAAATCAATCCGAAATTGTTGATTATAACCTTTAGCCACAAGTCGTGCCTTATAGAGCTTGATGTTGCCATCAGCTTTTGTGTTCATTTTGTACACCCACTAGCAACCAATGGCACTTTTATATTTTGGAAGAGGAACAAGATCCCATGCATGCATTTTATCAAAGGGGGTCAATTCTTCTACGATGGCATGTTGCTAGTCGGGCTATTTGGCAGCTGCTTTACGCATTATTTGTTATATTCGAGACCTACTTGATCGTGCTATGTTGTTCTCTTCGCCTTCTACTCTTAAGTTTCATGCTTACACTAGCTCTGATTTTGCGAATGCCATTTCTAATCGGAAGTCCGCTACAGGTTTTTGCATTTTTCTTGGAGATTCCCTTCTTTCTTGGAAGAGTATGAAGCAAAAATGTATTACTCAATTCACAGCCGAAGCTGAGTATCGAGCTATAGCAAAAACAATGGCTGAGATTGTCAAGCATCATTGGTTTTAGATGACCTAGATGTGAAGCTTGTTGCACCAACGCCCTTATATTGTAATAAACAAAAGTGCAATTTATATTGCCAAGAACCCAGTTACATGAGCGCACCAGGTATACTGAAGTAGATAGTCCTTTTGTTCAATAGGAATATTTAGCGTTGACGATCCCTCTTCCATGCATCCCATCTTTTGCACAACTTGTTGAATTCTTTACGAAAGTGCTAATTGTTTCTCAAGCCTTGTTTCCAAACTCTCAATGGTTCGCTTTCAACCATCACGAGTTTGAGCGGAAGTGTGAAATTAGGTATATTTTTCTCCTATTATTTTGTAGATAGAATAATCTTTGCTTGATCATGTTATATGTATTAGGATATTTTTCTTTCCTATTATGCACATCGCTGTATAATGTACACCTCTGTAACATACATGGGATTTTCTCCCACAAGGAAATTACAGAAAAGACAAGATTTCTCACAGAAGCAACATCATAGGAAAATAAAGTGCATACAAAGAAGCATGTAATGCAAAACATTGATATAAGTTCCCTCTCATTTCTTCAAGCATAACAAACACATTATAAAATCAAAAAGAAGAAAAAGAGATAGAGTGAGAGAGAAAAACCTTGCAAGAGAGTAGGCGAATGCAGCACCCTTTGGGCTCCTCCTCAACTCGAACCAGAAGAACAGGGCAAACTTCAAACGCAAAGAACTTGAATCGATATACATAGCAACGAAAGGTATTGTCATCGACACGCTCGATTCTCTCTGCATCCAACACTGAGTACTGGCTAGCCGGGAGGCTCATGTAATCAGCTGCAATTTCCCCAGCAAACCCAAAATGAAAATAAAAACTCATTCAATCACGCAAAAAACCATTATTACCCATTTCCTCTCCAACCCATTTTTTAGTGTCTTTTACTTGCTTAAAATGGGTTTTCAATTTATATCTCTATATATTAAACAAAGAGCAGAAGAAAGAGAAAGAGAGAGAGAGAGAGAGAGATGGTTGACCAAGAGGGCGCCGGAGCTGACGAACTTTAACAGTCTGTGTTCGACTAGCGGAGAAGCGAGCTCTTGGTTCAATGCCAACTGGTTGTTTCCCAATAGAGGAAGAAGAAGCGTCTCTAGGGAATATTCTGCTCCTCAGAGGGTCAAAAGAAGCACAAACACGCATGGCATTTCTTCTGCTCCTTCCGCCATGGAGCAAGGAACATGGAGGTAGCAGAAGCTTCGTTGTTTTGTTTATAGGGAGTGACAAATTCATAGCCATTTCCTACTTTCCAACGCAATAAGAGGAGAGAGAAAGAGAGGGAAAGAGAGAGGTTTTAGCAGAAAGAGAGGGCAGTTTTAGCCCAAAACAGAAGGTAGACGTGTGTTTCAGAAAGAGTGGGAAGAGGTGCGGTTTTCATAAGAGAGCGAGAGGCGCGGTTTAGACAGCCAAATTGTGGGTTTGAGAGTGGACAGGGACTGAGAGTCTCAGATGCACCCACCAAATCCGATCCGAGACCCGCCGGGTAATACCCGATACGGGTTCCGGTATGGGTCCATGGTTTAAAAAACGGATCGGTGATCCGGATCGGGCTTCCAGAAAACCTATTCAGATCGGCCAATCGGCGATTCGGATCGAAAATCGGGTGAATCGGTCAGAATAAAGTTTAAAAAAAATTCAAAAAAATTATTAAAATTCATTATAAATATTGTTTTTTACGAATTTAATAAAAAATGAGGGTACTCCATTAAGAATTTTCATGTTTTTTAATAAATATGCGAATATTGATATGTTCTTTCCCTGCATGAACCGCCATTCAACATTTAATTTACAGCATTTCGTGCTCATCCCTACACTGTTGCTGTTGGGATTCGATATGTGAATAATATGGCTGGGATAGAGTGGCCTCAGAATCATCATCTCTCTCGTTTTCTCTTTGAATAATATGGAATTAAAAAAAAAAAAACAAATTTTCAAAAAAATTGATCATGGATTAAAAAAAAAATCACAAATTTTCAAAAAATTCTATCATGGATTACAAAAAAAAATTCGATCATGGATTAAACAAAAAAAATCACAAATTTTCAAAAAATTCAATCACGGATTACATAAAATTCGATCATGGATTACATAAAATTCG